>HE669327.1:0-146717 GCA_000313835.2 Heliconius melpomene melpomene | reverse complement strand
ATGCATGAGAGTGTGATGTGACATATCACATTTTTTGCACCTTTTTTGCGAAAAACATCGCTGTTCTCCATGACTGTACAAACAATTCGGACAAACACGTAAATTGCTTACTGTGTTTTTGCGTGCATTTCCATTCATTGCAAGGAATTTGTCACAGTTCATCAATACGTGGTTTCTTTTGCAAAGCGGGCAGATTTTTGTTGTGGCGAAGTGTGTATTTGCCGTCTTTTGAAACTTATTAAAGTACGATGACCTCGGTGTATGATATTTATAATTATTATTGCGATTTGTTGATATATTCTTGAAGTATTTATTAGGCGGTGAATATTTATTTGACGATGATTTTTGATGATTTCCTTGTAATGCTTCCAAAGCCATAAATTTCGATTCTAAAAAGTTTGTAAATTCTTCTAAATTTGGAAAATCTCTCGGTTTCTTGAGGTCTTTGATGTATTCGTTGTAGGTTGATTTATCCAGCTTTTGCATTAATAAATGAACAATAATTGGATCCCAATTGGTTATATCCAAACCAATATTACTAAGCCCGTTTAAACATTCTAGCATGACGTCATGTAACTTTCTTATGCTGGCCGCGCTTGCTTCTTGTATTGAATTTTGGCTTAATAATGTATTTATGTAAGATGTAAATAAAAGCCTTTTGTTGTCATAGCGATGAGTAAGAATCTCCCAGCAAGATGTGTAGTTTTCAGCACTGATCCCGAGATGTTGAACTAGTTTCTCCGCTTCGCCCTTTAATTTAGTTTTAAGATGTTGCATTTTTTGAGCTTTAGACAACATGGGATTGTTATGCACGCTTTCGACGTAAAGATCTTTAAATGTCAACCACTGGTTATAGTTACCATAAAAAATACCGGTATAATAAATTTTTGGCGTAGCCCTTTCGTAGTGCGAGTTGTTCCAGATATTATTTTGCAGCTTCTTACGTAGATTATCGTATATATTTTCTATATTTTCATATTTTTCTCTGTATGTTGAATCTTCATCCCTTGATATATAGTCGAGTTCCCAGTTAGTTTTTTCGATTTGATCCCATTTTATTTTCAAAATGTTTAAGTTATCTTCCAGTTCCCATTTTTCCCTCATTGCATCACAGTTAATTTTCCCCACAGTCCGCTCGAAAGCTCGAAAGTTACAAAATTGTTGCCGTAAAAGATCTTGTTGTTTTTCAGTTGACTCGTTGGTTTCCCGCGGAGATGCGTGAAATTTAATATCTTCGAAATAAAATTTCGACTTGCTCTCTTTGCTCTTTTCAGGTGACGCCGAAGGAGTATTTTGAACCTTACTTGTAGATGCCGATGGTAGCTCCGACTTTCTCTTCAGTATGTCTTGCAAAATATCTTCGTACATCCTCTTCGTTTTGTTGAAAACATCATCGTTGAAGTATTGAATATCCGTTGTTTCACTTTTTTCCAGTAGCTGATGATTGTATACAAATTTCTCCCAGTTTGAGTTCAGACGAGAAAGACGATCTTCTAAGTAAGCCAAAGTCTTCCTGCTTGCACTATCTTTCTTATAGTTGTTGTTTATTTGCTTCAGTTCTCCAAAAATAATTTCTTGGCGGCTAATGATGTCCTGGACGTTCTGAGCCATTGTTGTTTGCAGTTGTAGATAAGTTATAAAGTATTAAGTTAAGTTTGTTGTTGATACCGTAGAACTGTTTCGTCACAGTGTAGTTAGTTCAGTTTAATCCCGAAATTTTCCCGCAGATCTTGATTTCACGAAGGTCTCCTTTTCACCAAATTTTATAAGCTCGAAGGATTAATTTCGCGATTTTGAAGCTTGAAGGACCAAATTCCGAGATCTTGTAACTCGAAGGACCAAATTTATGTATGGCTCGTAGTAGAGTTGAGTTGAGATATAAACCACAGGATTAGCGAGTAAATCGTTTATTACTTAAGTTACAAAGTTTAAGTTGGATGCCAATCCGCGGTGAGAGCCGCCCGTCAACTGCGATGTTAATTATACGACTATTAATTTAAATATATTTTGTTCTAATGCGTCCAAAACCAGGTCGCGTCGTCAGCTATATAAAAATCTGTACGTGAACCGTACAGATACCACGTGAGATATAATCTATACGAATATTGAGATTGTTTGCTGGAATGCGCTACTTTCAATAACTGCTAAGAAAAAAAGATGTTTTTTTCATGTAACGATTAACGCAGATACAAAAACTTAAAAAACCTTAAAAAAAGTTTTTTTTTAAGCTTCTCTACCTTGTTCTTTTCTCACTTTCCGCCGCTCAAAGCATTGCTCGTGGAGTTTTATAATATAACTAATAATGTTTTTTAAATCTTTTCAGTGTCTAGACATTCCGTTATATATTATACGCCCGACATCGATACAATACACGTCACTCAACGGCTTCTTTAATATTTCTCTAATATTTTATACAAAATTCCATGCCTAAAATTCCAAGCATAGGAAATTAAAAGGAGCTTTATTATGTTTTTTGCACAGTCATTCATTCAATTATCGATTTTAATTAACGCATTCGCTTTACATTCGTCGTAACTGGGTCGTGTCCTTATTACAAAACTTTCAAGACTATGGTAATCAACGATCGAGTTAAATTATCTTAAATGTTTTACGAAAATCTTAACTTTTGAGGTTTGAACGTCATGTTGGGGAGTTCAGTGAGGCTTTGAAGTTACTAAGTATTATGTAAATAGCTGTGTCACCTGTCAAATTGTATTTGTATATTTTGATTAAATTGTTAACTATTTTGGCGTTTCGTGGTTACTTATAGATATTTATTTAAATTTAAGTGTATATAAGTAACTAATGAGGTGTAGTGGCATAAGCGTGCAACTTTAAGCTCTACAGGCTGTGGATTCGATCACCATTCTATGAAATGAAATATAATTTAATATAATTTTTATTAGAGAAATCGGCGGAAAGTTTGTAGTATTGTTTAATGGTAACTCTATCTGTATCTTAAGACTAGGTACCCAGGTTCCCTTTGTTTACCCTGCTATATGCATACGGTATAAAAAATAAAAAAGAAATTGAAAATATGAAACACCATTTAAATATACTTACGTTCCCCATTCTTGTCTCCATGGCGCTATAAAACCGACGAATCCATAAAATTTACCATATATTGCTATGATGTGGAATACTAAAAATTGTTTCTCTCTAAGTCAAAGGGGAGCAAGAATTATGGGGAGAATTCCGATATTAAGTTATTTGCAAATATATGCGCATGTTTTACTTGCAACAGATGTGGCCGGTTTTCGCGTTAGTTGTGATATTTTTTTTGAAAGTTTATTTTGACAAAAATCCTCTGATGCCTAAAATATAGTGTAACTAAAGCAACTGCAGTTTGTATAAGTAAGTTTTTTGATTATTAAGATATTTTATTTTCAACCGACGAGTATAAATTGCCAAAACGTACGTAAACGGCAGAACTTCTATTGTAGTTTTTTTTAATTTAATTCATTTAATGAAATAAAGGAATATGAAATGACAAAAATGGTGCCATTAACCTAACCAAGCCAAAGCAGACCACTAGACTATCACAAAGTTGGCCTTTCTAACTTCCTTCACTAAAACGTTCCATTTTTTCCCAGGGCTTTTGTGTACATATTTCAAATCCTATTTCAAACTCTCATATAAGTTAGACAGGCTACGTCACAATTGCTATCTGCATGCGAAATTTTAGCATGATTGCTTCAGTGGTTTTAGTTGCGCGTAGATAATTTAAATAAGTAAATTTTCATTTTATATCTATATCAAAAATAAATGAAACTATCAAATGATCATTTCAGCTTCATATATCTCAATTCAAGAATTCAATGTTAAAACACTCCATTAGAAAATAAATGAAACGCATAGCATAGCATTTGGCAAGCTTCAACCGCAGATTTGTTCATATTGATCCTGGAAAGTAAATCCCGCAGATGACACGAATTCAGCTCTTAAACCGACATCTTCTAAATGTATAATTTAACTTGTAGGTTATGTTGACAGATACACCAGAGGCCGTGTGGCACTTATAATTTATTATTTATTTTACTGGTGCACTGTCTCATAAGAGAGATTTCTTGTATTACACTTTATCAACTCTATTGTTTTATGTGTAAATTACAATTAGTGTCAAAATATTCTGTTCTCCATTTTAAGACATTTGTTTCACCAAAATGGGGAAATAAAAATAATTTCATAATGCTTATAGTCAAATACTTATATACCTACCACGTGGTTGGATTAAATCCTGCTAATCCTACTAATATTATAAATGTGAAAGTTTTTGAGAATGGCTGTTTGTTCCACTTTCACGAGATAACTAATGCATGGATTTAGTTGAAACTTTACAGAAATAATAAATTATACATCAGAATAGCACATTGTATAAAAATCGTATAATTTGGCTAAAATATAATATAATATTAAGGGAAGCCGCGTAAGGGTCGCTAGTATTTCATAAAATGAATATTTTAAGTTATTTAAAATTAATGTAATTAATGAAAACGAATTTTACATAAAATGTAAAATGAAAATGAACAAACAATTTTAAATGAATCTTTAGACACAAAGTCAATCACTGGAAAGAAATCTTACAATTTAAATTTGAATCAGTAAACTAATAGAAATTGGCACTTAGTGTCCATTATAAATGCTAATAACGTTCAATTGGCTTTTAATATTCTAATGATACGATAAAGATTTGAATGTAAAATGAATTTAAATTAATTATTAATTTATGGTTAGAAATATTATATTTTGTATTTTTAAATACTTCACGATGTATCCAGCACATAGCGGGGACCTTGAAACCTAGTGTTAAGACACTCCGTTCCTATAAAGACATTTCCGTTCCCCATTTTTAATCGAATACTGGAGGCACTGCGTGTTGAGTAGCAGAAGTAGAGAAACTCAACAGCGTGCTTTGCCTCGTTACCAAAGCGAGGAAATATTTTATTTCATTCTAAATGAATGACTTATAATTGTTTGAAAATTAATAGACATTAATTTAGAAAGAAATAAAATATTTACCATAAATAAAAAAAAAACATAAAGATAAGTTCTTTTCTCATTTCTATAAACGCAAACGAAAATGTCTCAATTGTAGGCTCGGTATGCTAGTCCTCTATATGCGGGGGATACGTCAGTAGCCCAATACTATTTTTGTTGTGAAAACAAACAGAATTCAATATAACGCTTATATATCTTTGGCTGTAGATATAGCTTTCACATCACCATATCGTAACCACTGAATATGCAATTTCATTTGTTGAGAGTATTTGGATTTGTTTTTAAATTTTAATAACAATTATTGCTGATATCATCACAATATTGCATACGAATACGTTTTATCTTGAATTTTTTTTCCGTCGAGTTCCCTCATGGCGGAGGGGCACAAATGTGTGACTATAACGTGATGGCTATAGATTCGATCCTCATTAGAGCAAATGAATTATTATTATTTATTAATATTTTATTTTCATTGCTCTGACACCAAGGCAAAACCTCGGCGTAAAGTCCCCTCAAAACGCAGTGTCTCGAAAAATTCAGTGAAAAGTGGGAAATGGAGTATCTTGACACTAAGTTCCCTCTGCCTACCCTGTTATGTGAAGGATGCAGCGTGAAAATAAAAATCATTCATTATTAAAATATTCATAAAAATGAGCTTTAGAATAATGAACGTGTCTTTAATACTGTGATAGCCTTTGATCGATTGCACCACTTCTGTATAAATAGCGATCCACCTCGTGTGGTTCAGTTCATGGAGTCGGTTGGATGCTATTTTAGATGTAGCTTATAAAGATATTCTATAATTGGAATTTTATGGTAAATAAAATCTTTATTATGTTGTTCAGAAATTTATGTGTTACTAAATAATAAATATAGGGTTAGAAAGATTTTAATTTTATTATGAAAGATTTTGATATTATTTTTTTACCTTCACGCTATAACCCGCATACGGCCGGGTAGGCAGAGGGAACCTAGTGTTAAGACATTCCGTTCTCCATTTTCTGCCTGATTCTGGAGGCATTGTGTGTTGCGTGGCGGAGTTCAACGTCACGGTTTGCCTGGAAACCAGAGCGACGAAATGAAAATATTAAATATTTCATTTACTCGAGTGGAAATCAAACCCACAACCTGTTGCGTTTACAGTCACACATCTGTGCCCATGCGCCATAACTGGCCTCCATGTTTTAGTCTATGAAATGTACAACCTACTCTCCTTATTACAAAATTTAAATAATATAAAATACTAGCGGCCCGCTCGCGGTTTCATCCGCGTGAACTATGTTATTATTAATTTCTGCCTCCATGACTACGTCCTAGTGACGTCTATGCAAAATTTGAGACTCCTAACATTTGTAGTAACGAAGTTTCATACAAACTTTCGACCCCAAAAACAACCCCTTAGAAGTCGAATATTGCAAATTCCCGTCTTAGCGAGCACCTACGTCCTATAAGTAACTCCTACGCAAAATTTCAGATTCCTAGCACATGTAGTTTCTGAGATTTCGTGATGAGTGAGTGACCTCGATTTTATATATATAGATTAAAGTACAACTTACACCATAACTTTTAACCGTTCCGTCCACTTTTTACCGTATTCATTAAAAGCTCCCGAGGAAATTGGTATAACTATAGAGTCAAAAAATATTTTTCATTAGCTAAATTGCAAAAAAATATATTTCCGTATAGTATGCATATGAAACAGAATAGAGCATCAGTAGGCTCTCTCTGCCAACTCTTATAAATAGTACTTTCGTTTCAAAAACAATAAGCAAAACCCAATATAACGCTATGGCTGTAGGTAAATCAACTCAGTCTTTCATATCGCTATATCTTAACCATTGAATATTTTCAATATATCAAAAGTATCTGAACGCAAAGGAAAATCAGAGACAGCCGTCACATGATTGTACTGTTATTGTCGTTTTGATTAAATATTTTTATTAGAAAATGATGAATTTGTACTAAGAAAATGTATTTGAGGTGCTATTTTTATATACGAATAAAGTTATATTATTTTTTTGAGTAGGAGGAGTGACCTCGGTTGATCTTTGAAAACACAGTATCTAAGATACTGGAGGAAGGTCACGTAAAAAGCATGAGAACTCTCCGGAGTGCTTGTATGAAGAGGTTGATGACAGTGGACGAAGCGAAAGAGGTATGTAGGTATGTAAAACTAAGAAAGTAAATAAAATGATAGTTATCATTAGTTACTGTTAATAACAGCATCTAGTATATAGTTATATACTAGATGCTGTTATTATTCTTATGTACAAATCAAGTCTAGGAAAATATGTAGGTTAATAAAAGTTTTTTGAAAGGAAACATAAATCAGAAATAATAAAGGACCGAGCACAGAGTTCTGCGGTATGCCAAATTTTATAGCCCGTGGGCCACTTTGGATTTTATCAATTTTAACAACCTGAAGTCTACTTCTGAGATAAGATTTAAATTTGCTTACAATTTTTTCAAATGTAATATAAGACATGTTTTTATTGTCATAAGGTATGTTATTTATTATATTTTATTTAAGAATTTAACAAATCTTATTATCTAGATTCTGAGCAATCCTGGTCTGTTAGTTGCAAAGTTTTCATATCTTCTCTCAAATTATGTTGCTGGCGTATCTTAAACAAAAATTAAATTGTTCACCCGACGCTGACGTTCTTCAAGTTCAAGAAAGAACGCTTCGTGCGAAGTATTAGACATGTGGTCCACTACCGACCGAGGCAATAAAACTCGTGGTATTTTTATCGATTGAATTTATTGCATGCACTGTTGACTCTATGGTGTCAATTTTCTCTTGTATGTATTTATTTTCTGCTTGAATATTCACTACTCTCTCTTTCAAATTTTGATATTGTTGGGATAAGTCTTCAGCTATTTGCCTATTATTAGGCAAATGAATGAATGAATGGATGAAGTCGTCTTTTATTTCTGCTAAATCCTTCTTAGCTTCGGCTTTATCCTCTTTTTGTAAACTTATAAAGTCCGCGAAGTAGTCTTTTATATCTTTTTGAAGGGATTCCATTTGTTTCCAAAGGTATTCCATTTCTTCTTTATGTTCACATTCGGGGTGGTTTCTGTTTATGGCACTTTTCTTAAACAAAGTACTTAGATCTGGCTGAGATCCACCACCGGCACCGCTTCTTAGCTGTCCGATTTTAGGTGAGCGATGGACGCTCATCATTAATTCGTACTAGATGTTTAGCGTACAAGTATATCGTTTACACTTTTACACTTTTACACTTGCTTGCAATTGACGTGCATTCGTCACTGTGACACTATATTTCGTTGAATTTAATAAAATACAGACACGTCTGTAACGAACGACCACTGGTGGCCAACCACTATATATAACTAATGACATAACTGTATTCTCTATTTTCCACTCCCTTTTAGAGGATGCGTGCACAGTAGAACTCACTAAAAATGTATTAAATCTATAATTGTCTATTTTTATAGAGGCCGTTATGGATGCGGCAAGGATACGACTGTCACGTTACGGTTGTGGGTTCGATACCCATTCATGGAAATAAATTATTAACAGTAGGATCTCTCTGCCTGCCCTGCTACGTGCGAGATTCAGCGTGAAAGTGACATCTACATTTATCGAGTTCAATACTTTTAAACTTGGCCACAATTCAATTACAAGTCATGTTGCGTACACGCGATGAACGTAAATACAAACTATAATCGCAAATGCGGTATTAGTTCAATTAATTAATGGGATGAGCTAAATGGGTTTCAGATTAAATTGCATTGAGAATTATCTAATCTGCACCTAATATCCATACCTATATTATAAATTCGAAAGTAACTCTATCTGTCTGTCTGGCTTTGTGAAAAAATACTCATATAGAGATACTTGGGGGTCTCGGGATGAACATAGGATACTTTTTTTTCTCATATTCGATATATACCAATATATTAAAATACTTATTACTTTGACATGCAATTTATTCCGCCATGTTTATAACAACCGCCGTTGCTAAGCAACGATTTGCAAAGTTTGTTGTTAGAAAACGTCACCCAAAATGAGCTTGCTTAACGCATCTCTCTATTGAAAACTGAAAATAATTTCATAAATATATTTCATAAATATTCGTATAGTTCAAGCGGGCGTAGCCGCGTTCGGGTCCACTAGTATACATATAAATCACAAATACGTACATCCTGCAATTTAACTTCAGTGATCTAGAAATAGTGTGTTATGTTTGTGCAGGATATCAGCGGTGCATATTATCATATCGTATATTATATAACTTCTTGAAGCTCACGCTGCATTCCGCACATGCCAAGATAAGCAGAGGGAGCCTAGCATCCTAGTGTTAAGATATTTCATCTCCATTAAGACACATCCGTTCCCCACTTTCCGGTGAATTCTGGAGGCATTGCGTGTCGAGTGGCGGAATTGAACGCCGCGTTTTAACTCGACACCAGAGTTAAGAAATGGTAATAAATAATGCGATATACTATTTGTTAATATTCATCTATTTTTTTACGAGTAGGTAATACTTTAATAATTGTTTCTAAAATTGCTAAAGCACTATTATCCGTTAAAAATTTTTGGCTTTTATGTGAAATTGAGGAAAGTCTTTCTAATTTTCCCCCATATATTATGTTATTAATGGTGCTAAGAGCCGTGAGTGCGTTTTATGGTGACGTATGAAATCCACGAACGGAATACCATAGAACTATTATTGGAACGATCTATATAACATGAACCTGTAATAAAAGAAACCCTCATCATGTATTAGGTATAATAGCAACAGTAGCTAAACCTACTCGTATTTTACATGAAGCTAAAAATAAAATTTTGTAACTTGGGTATTTTTTTATGAATTCTAATACAACACAATAAGTATATATTATAGACAATTGTATTCTTATATAAATAAATCAAAGACAATATGCCATTGGCAGCAAATCAAAATTCATTAAATTTCCACCTTAAAAGAAAATTATATCTTAGGTATACAGGCATATTACATAGTATGTAATTCTTTTAACTTAACCTGGGAACTTCCGTTTCCACTTTCCGAAATTCATCAGTCTTTGTCTCGCTACCAGAGAAAAAAAATGCAAATATTGAATATTTCATTCGCCAAACGGGAATTCAACCCACTACCATTACGTTTACAGGCTTGTACGCCACGACCGTTTTATTATGTAGTTTTAGTACTTAATCTACGTCGAAATTCTTACAAAGGAAAGGAAATGCGTGACAGCTCCAAGGCGTGTCACATGTGTAAATGTAAATCCTTTTTGTCCCGCACAAAATAAATCGGCCCATATTCGTTTGCTCACTGAAACATAAATCGAGATTATATTTATTTTCAATGAAAAATGGTGGCAACCAGTGTAAAACTCATGAACGTGATTTAAAACCACATTGTAGGTGTCTATTGCTTAGATTATGAGGTAAATAGAGGAAATCGAACTGAGATCCTCGACAAATAATAGGACGTGTCTGAAAACCACTAAAGCGTTATGAACATCAGACAAACAACTACTAAGTTAACAATGAAATTTCGTTCTTAATTTTCCCCCCTAGTTATAAAAAATAAAAGCCAGTCGTGGCGCAGGGGGCACAAAATGGGACAGTAAACGTGATTATAGGTTCGGATCCCAGTCGGAGAAATGAAATATTTATTATTTTCATTTCCTTCGCTCTGGTATCGGGGCAAAGCACGGCGTTAAATTTCTCTACTCAACACGAAATGCCTCCAGAATTCTTGTTTTAATTCTAGGTTTCTTTTGCCTTCCCTATTGTGTGCGGGGTACAACGTGAAGCTGAAAAAAAATCATAATTTTATCATAACACTGGATTAATACTCTAGATTTTAAACCTTATTTTGCTACAATCTATATATATAAAAGGACTTGTCCTCACTGACTGAGGTAAGACGCGCGCACAGCCGTAACTACTGAAGGTAGAAACGTGAAATTAGGACAGATGTTTACTTTCGTATTCTGGACATCCACTAAGAAGGGATTTTGAAAAATTTTAACCCTAAAGGGGTAAAATAGGGGTTGAAAGTTTGTATGGAAAAAAATTTAAATCAGCACCGATTTTTGTAACATTTGAAATTTAGAAATTTAAAAGTATTTAATTGAATACGTGTTTCATCGTTTTCTAGAATTCTTCCCCTAAGGGTGCAAATAAGGGGTTGAAAGTTTGTATGGAAAAATCTTTAAATCGCCACTGATTTTTATAAAATTTGAAATTTAGACTCTTCAAAATATTTCATTGAACATATGTTTCGTAGTTTATTAGAATTCACCCCTAAATAAGCATGCGAAGCTGCGCGCGTCCGCTAGTTTTTAATATTTAGATTAAGTGTTAGTCCACACGTAGAAAAAAAATCTTATTCTATTCCATTTGTTATTTGAAAAAGTAAATTCCTTCACAGTTCAACTTTCATTCTATACTTATGACCGAGTTTTTGCGTTTTAAAAAATAATCTCAGCAAAAATATATATGAATATTTGAAGTCCAACGAAAAGGCACATGCTATATAGAAATTATTTATGAATGGAGGCAAAAATATTCCTTTGCTATCTGACCCGTTGTTTTTAGCTTTTGACTTTTTCTATAAAAACAATTTTGTGCTTCAATATGTTTTGTTAATATTTTATTAGCTTTTCGCTTCTCGCGTACATCAGGGTAAGCAGAAAGACGTAGGAACCTAGTGTTAAGACACTCCAATCTCAATGAAATACTTCCTTTCCTCACTTCTCGCCGAATTCTGAAGGCATTGCTTAATGAGTGGCGAAATTCAGAGCGAGGAAAATGACAAATATTAGATATTTCATTTCCTTGAGTGGGAATCGAACCCACAATTTGTCGCGTTTACCGTTCATATAACCTATTTGTGAATATAGAGAATTCATTTAAATCACTTTGTTTCTCACATACAGCAAGGTAGGGAGAAACAACACGTAGTGTCCAAACCGTTTCTTTCCATCAGAATTCGAGACATGTCGAAAGGCGGAATTCACCGCCGAAAGTAATTAATTGGAATAATTAATTCTTTCGAGTGGGAATTGAATTCACAATCGCCGCATAAACAGACAGATGTTGCTTCACTACGCCACGATGGTCTCGATAATAGATACATAAATCAATAATCCTCTTTATACAATTAGTCTCGTATTTTTGGAGCCAATTTAATATGCAAATACTGTTAATTCGACTGTAAGCTACCAAACGCCCGGCAGTTTTGCTGATTAGAACATTTTCTATATATGTATTTATCATTAATTAAGCACGCGTTCGATTTCTATTTAGGGGAAATAAATTATTTTCAATTCTATTCTCATAAGGTTAAAAGTTGTAGCTTAAAGGAACTTAGACAGCTTGAAAGTCTGAAACAATAATTAATAGATTTTGAATCTTTTAATTGAAGTGTTGATATTTAAAACGATCTTTAACATGCTCCGCTACTCATGCAATTTCAAATGGAGAAAAGACTGATCATTCTCCATCATCATCGAAGGCGCTATAGATGCGGGTGAGCCTTGGCCTGGTCCAGAATATTTTTTCACAATGCTCTATTCCAATTACTACCCAGAGTTCTTAGTTACTCATTGACTTCGTCTATTAGTCTGAGTTTTGGTTTCTCCCGGTTTTCCTACTCGATTCTCTATGCTCTCTTAAATACCACACAAAATTTAAAAAAAAAATGTTAAAATAAACAAAACAGTTCATTAAACACAAAAGGCCTTTATAATTATCAATCAATTTAATAAGGATTCGTGAAAATCGCTGAATCGGAAAAGGCTGAAGCCCGGTGTTGAGTTCCGCCACTCAACACACAAGGCCTCGGACTTTTTGACGAAAAGTGGAGAACGGAGTATTAGCATTAAGTTCCTATTGCTTACCCTGCTATACACGGGATATAGCGTCAGTTAACGTGCATTTGTTTTAAATTTTAGTTAACTAAGTAAAGATGTCTAAAAGGGTTTTTATTAATCTTATTTTCTTTATTTTTATTAAGATTAATTTGGGTGTCTGCCTATATTTATATAGTTTTATGGTATTAATAGTTTAATACTGAGTCTGAGTGGTCAGTCTTTATTATGTTGTGCATTTTAGTTCAGTAAACGTACTTTGGTCTGTTCTTGATACTCCATATTGTGATTATTACTATATTTTTTGGTACGTTACTCACTTAGCTTACAATTTTCTATAATTATTTTTTTTTTCATTAAGTGTTGTGTGTTTCCGACAAACGCTGCCTTTGGCTACCAGAACGGAGAAATTAAAATTTAAATAATTAAAATATAATCATTCTCCCCAATGGTAATCGAACCCATAACCATTGGGTTTCAGTTATACTACTCCACTGCACTACGACTATTTCAATTTTTCCCATAATTTATCTACTTTAAATGAAATTTTATCAACTTTTTATAAGTTATTTTTATAAAATATTATTTGAGTTTTTCAATAAATATATAATTAACCAACACTAAACGAAAAACAAATAGCACAATAAAGGAAATTTTAAATACAAAACATACGGCATAAATAGTTTACTTCATATAATAACAAACTACTATGACTTTTAAAGTACTGAAAACAAATAGCTGGTAGTAAAGTATACTGGCCAGTAGCTACTTTCGTACGCCATTACTATTTTAGTGCAAGTTTTAATAGCATATTAAGACGGTTAAATATTATTCATGAGTTTGCAATATTCAGATTGTTATATATACTATGTATTTGTTGCTACTTTGCTTGCTTTAAATTTAAATATATTTTGGTATTTTTGCCTAGTTTTGGCGCAGTGGCACAAGTGTGCGATTGTAAGCGCACAGATTTTCATAAGAGGAAATTAAATATTTTTTAATTTCTGCAAATTTTAAGGTAAGTAATTATTTTTATGTTTAAATGTTTTACATTATCTTAAATTAAAAGAGTGTGTAGGAAAATATTTTTTTTAGCTCGATTTTTATTTTTGTAGGCTGATGTTGTCGGGACCTTGTGTTAATAGTAAGAGTTAAGACACTTCGTTCCGTACCCCCGCCCACTTTTTGAGATATTGTGTGCTTCCTGTAGTACTGACACTACTGACATTTGATGTACGTAACTTGACGATTCAAAAATGCTCATATTTTATCGGAACGCCGTAAATAAAGAACAACAATAATGCTCATAATGGCCTAATTAAATTATATTTTGATTTTGATTTGTGCAAAACATATATATTTGAAGAATATATATCGAGAATTCCAATTCACAATTTCTTGTTCAGATTGGACACAATGTCCAACAAATATATTATTTAACTTATTTATGTTTTTTTGCCCACTAGTTATTTGTATTGAAAGTATTTTATTCTGACCAATAAAATTCTGTTCAGAAGATATAAAGGTCGCAAGCGGCACTTTAGAAGCCGTAAAGATTTTTATCGTTAGAACCCCATTATATTGATCTTCGTCGTATTATAGTAACGTTTATTTTAGTTATATTTTTGATAAATTTGGATACAAAGAAGCAAATTTACCCTTTTAGTAAAGATGGACAAGGAAAATCTAGTGTCAAGACACTCTTTTTTCAATTTACGCCCGAATTCTACATGTTAAAATTTTAAAGGCGGAATTCAACATCGAACTTAAGCTAGGATTCCACTGCAAAAGAGGAATGAGCGAGTAAGGCTTAGGGGGAACGGATTCCATTTAAATAAAGTAATAAATACATTTCCGCTTACAAAAATGTATTTTTTTGTAATTACTCCGCAACTCAAATATATAAATCAATTAAACTCAATATTATTATTTTTTACTGTTATTTACACAGCTTTACTAGTTTGTGGTCAAAAATTGAATCGTAAGATATTAGAGCTCATGCATTGTCTGTCATCGCGTTTACTATATGCAATAAATTATATACATCTATTTAGACATCGAGACATTCACTTAATTAATGTAAATAGAATCCAGTGTACAGATAACGTTTTTAATTTACATTCGAATTCGAAGATTCCTACATTTTAAGTGGCGGAACTAAACACCGCACTTGTTTGTTCCAAATCCTCCTCCTCTACTAGTAATCGACTCGAATCCCTTAGAAATCAAAACGTTTATAAAAATAAGTGGACTCTGAACTGTCATCATTTAAAAATAATCTCTATAATTAATTCTTGATTTGTAAGCCTCTACGTGAAAACAATATCCAGGATATTATAAGAAAATAATATCGAATTTAGAAACGATCTATTTTAGTATAACGATTTTATTAATATCGCTTACATGAAAGGCTGTAAACCTTTTATCATTTCCACATGACATGAAAAACATTACTTATTGTTTACAGGTAGTTAAGTTAACGTATATAACGCTGATTTTGCTAGGAAGTCATTTTCTCTGTCAATAGATTTGTGTTTTATTAGAACACCATCATGGCGTGGTGGGATCACATTTGACTGTAAGCGTGACGGTTGTGGGTTCGAACCTCACTAGGGGGCAAAAATATTTTCTGAAACTGAATGAATTATTATTTAATGAATGACTAGCAAACAGCCCGCGGTTTCATCTTCAAATGTTGAAATTATATTATAGCTAAATTATACAAAATCTTTACGTAAATTGTAGCTTATTTATTATTTTAATGTAAAAACTATATCATTGTAAAGTTTAATCTAAATCCACTCAGTAGTTTTTGTGTGAAAACGCTAATACACTAAAATATAACCGTCTTTTCGGGCTTCGCCGCAGTCGGGTAAAGAAGCATAAGGTTGTACACTATCATCTAGATTTATTATTGTTTATGTAGGGCCGCAGGTCATAATCACAGCTCTTTAGACGCAGTAAAGCTTTTATTACAAGTCAAGCACTTAGATAATGGAAATGGATTTAGAATTTAAACTTTTGTTTATATACTGAAAGTTGTTTTTAAATAATAGAAATTTATTTTTATAGTAATGAAATATTTATTACTTATAGGAAATGAAATATGTGTCGAGTTGACGGGCGGCGTTGAGTTTCGCCATTCGACAATGCCTCCAGAAAGTGACAATGCCTCTGTGGAAAGTAGGGAACGGAGTGTATTAACACTAGGTTCCCTCTGCCTATCCTGTTGTGTGCAGGATACAGCGTGAAGTTGATTTGATTTGATTTTTTTAATTACAAAGAAATCTCTAAACAAGAAAAATCTTCTATACAAACAAACATACCTCTATCAAATGTATTTTATATTAAAGTACAAGGTACTCTGATATCAATAATAAAGCATCTATTTAAAGTAATACCTAAACATTTCAATATATCGAATATTTGCTCCGAATATACCAACCATATTTACATGAGAGCGGTTTTAGATGAATGTGGAAGGCATGAGTATTTGATTATCAGTAAACTATTTATTATCAATGAAGAGTTATGTAGACCTTTAGGGCATTTAGAATGTATGTAACTAAAATTATTCATTAAGAATGTCAGTTTGGGGAATGTTTTCACTCGGGGAAACTATTATATTTAAATTATTGTCCCCTCAATGGTAGAAAAAAGGCGGCGTTGAGTTCCACCACTCAACACGTAATGGCTCTAAATTTGGTCGGAAAGTGAGAGATAGGGTATCTTTGCACTAGCTTGCCTACTTGCTTCCCTGCTGTGCGGGAAAAGCGTGAAACAGCTTTTTTAAAATATAATAATCAAACCATAAAATAAACATTATTCTCAATGTTAACCAAGGTGTCGGCCTGGTTTGTTCATTATAGAGAGACGTTAATAATGATTAATTTGACCCGATACAATCATTGTTATCACTTGATGAGCTTTAAATCATAAATCATTATTTATACCGTTGTAGAATATTTTATTTGATATTAGTCATTAAAGAAGTATAAAACAATACATTTTGAATACATTATTATATATTTTGAATACATTATTATTGAATAATAATTATTTTTTATTTCTTTGATGAGACTATAATTCAGTGAAAACCTATCAAAGTTCTAAACCTACTTACAGGTGCCCATTTTGTTAATTCCACATATTACTAAAAAATAACTAGTTAAATTGAATTTAGTTCAGGAAGTGTAAACGTAAACGTAAGAAAAGGACAAAAATAAAAACAACTCCATGTTTATGATTTTTTTAAACTAAATTTAAAGCATATTTGAAAACCACAGAAAGTGTTTGATTATTTTATATTTTTTATTAAATATCCCAGTAGATATTAGGATAACGTTAATTTATTTTGCACATAGCAGGTACCTGTCAGGAAAATCCGTCGGCAGCAGCTCAACTAATAACGCTATTAGTTGTCGTAATGAGATTTTAATTAAATTGCTGCGATCCGGAAAATATCCTCAGGTTAAGGCTATTAAAGTGATGACTTTCATTATATTATGAGAGTTTTTCATTATTTCTCATTCAAATTCATCAAAAGAAAATATAATGCTTGCAATGAGTAAATATTTATCTTAGTAAATAATTACATTGATGTTATTGTGGCGGAGTGGGAGAGTAACTATGAACGGGATGTTTTGACGGGATTGGAAATAACAATTTCAAAAGTTTAGATATATATATTCTTTATTGCACATATAAGAAAATAGTTAAAAAAACAGTTGAAAAGTTATGTTTACAATGGCGTTATTAGATGTTATGCCGCTGAGCGATGATGGTCTCAATTTCTAAAAAAAATAATCCAATATTCCAATAAATAATATTAATATGTTCGTAAATTGTTTAAAATACAAATAAATACCTGAATTTAGAAATTTGTAGAATTAGTGAACACTTCTCTGCCAAACGCCAGTATAAAAGCCAGTTATAGAGCATAGATAACGGAGGAGAATTGAGCTTTGTGTAGAGGATTTCAATAGCAAGCGAATGCTGTATTTTTACTATCTATGAGATAGAAAAGAAAAATATTTTCAAGAAGATAAAAGAGCTTAAGAAAAAAAATAGGACAGTATATTTACGAATCGTGAGATCTTCGTTGCACAGTGTGACTACAACCACGTTGGTTATGAGTTCGAACTCCCTTGGGGAAATAATTATCTACATAATCAAATGTTACTGATACTGATCGCTGTCTCTATTAATCTCTTCCTCAATTAATGTTATAGAACAAAAGATAATGATTTTAATTTTTTTTGTCTGTGTGTTTGTGCAATCTAATCTCAGAGACCGTTTAACCGATTTAATTGCAGTTTTAAATTAAATCGGTTCATAAATATGAAAGTTATATAAATATTAATTATTTGGTTCGCCAAATTTAAAATAATTGTTATTATTTAAAATATAATGTGAATGTACAAATTTAATTAAGTACTTATATTTTAATTGTAACAATAAATGGAATATATAAAATTATAATCAGCTTTTTAATTAAATATGTGTTTTGTTAATACTTACACAGTGCTACCAGTGTGTTAATTTTCATTACATAAATTTTAAATACTTTCATGTTCAAATGTATGTTGAAAATTATAAAAAAATATAATTTCAATTTTCTTATTAAATAATATTTTTTGATCTTCACCTGCCCATTTCTTTTATTTTAAATATTATTTATTCTGTGTTTCTGGTTTTTGAACGAGTTTAATTAGAATTATCACTATTTCTTATTTTTCTTATTTTGTGATTGTATATTTACCTTATTCTCTTGAATCTAAACCTACGGCGGCTCAACACTACCTATCGTATTGGAAAAAAATACGTATTTATTATTAAAATTGAAATACATTTCAATAAAAAAAATATTCATGTTGCCTATAAAAACACTTATGATTTAAATATTAAAGGAAACTATAAAGGTTTTTGTTGAGTACTGAATAAATATGAGCCGATCATGACTACGAATAAAATTTTAACCGTATTGTTCTTAGAAAAACTCTGAAAGGAGTTGTTTTTTTATATATTTTCATATACTACATACTGTAGTGGATATTTTATTCCGGAAATAGAATTGCAAATATATTTCAAAGAGTGCCCGTTTTTCATAAATTTAAAAAGGGGTTTACTTATGTTTTTATGAATGGATTTTTCTCTCTTAATTAACGTTTCTGAGTTACATGTTTTAATGAATGCTCAAAATTCTATAATATTTAACGGTCCATTTTTACATAAAGCTCTACTTCACTAGCTTTGTCCATTTTCATCTGAGTTTTTTTAGTTAAGTAAAGTTTTTGCATAATATATTTCTTTAATTATATCACGTATATTAAAAAGGTGCAAATCTATGTTTTAAATAATAAATAAAGCTAATTATATAATTTAGTCTAGAGAATAAAGGTATAATGAAATATTTATATTTTATAAAATGCCTACATATACCACCTACAAAAATTATCTTAGATATTACGTTGTATTGTATTAAAATGATCTATCCTTAAGAAATTGAAAATACATCAATTCATTTAATTTAATCACATAAATGCATGTAATTAATATGTAATTATTATAATTGCTGTTAATATTTCATAACGAAGTTTCATATTGCTAAAATAACTCTATCATATCGACTACGTATTTATTGGAATGAATTAGCCGTAGATACTTGAAAACTCGGCCTAGTGGAAGTTTTCCACTCGCTGCACTTTCTCGCCCCGCCACGCCGCCGCGCGCCTTTGAGCTTATTTTCCGCTTTGGAAATTTGTTTTCTTTCTCTTGTTTACTATAGATTGGTTTTATGTTAATATGTCTGTCTTTTTAAATGTTTTCAGTTATCCCTTTTCACGTTTATAATGATAAACTTATGGCGAAATTTAACGCCGCGAACATATAGCCAAAGGTTTACTAGAGAAGTTAAATGAAAATAAATATAATGATTCCCAGATTTAATTTAATTTATCCTAAAAATCTGCTGTGTAAAAATATGCGCAATTATTTTTGAATCTGCAGAGTACTAGTAATCTGCGAGGTCTCTTTTTGGTGTAAACCCATCTAGTATAAGAAAACCTGCAAAATTCGAGTTAAGGCCCCCCATCCCCCTTTTTTGCTGAGACTTCCTCAGTGTTTTATTTTTCTTGTTTACTCTCGATTGGTTAGACACGTTACATGTTTGTCTTTTTCACATTCAATGTTTATCAGATTTTGATTCAAGTGAAAGCTCTTGTAAGCTTTTATCGAACTTTCCTTATTATTAGGTTGTTGTTTTGTTGTTTTTTAGAAAATGTTTTTTTTTGTTTATATACTTACAAGTAATATCATGAAGCTATTGTAACACAGTGGCACAATATATGGTTGTATAACCGATGATTGTGGGCTCGATTCTCAGTCAGAGGAATCTATTTGTTGATATTTTCGCTGTTGTAGTAATAAAAAGTACGGTGTTGAGTAAAATCATAGTTTTTTGTTAGATAATAATAATTATTATTTAAAAAAAATAATTAATTTATCTATATTTTTTAAATAACATATCGTTAAATTAAGATAGTAATAGATTTCTTTAAATTTTACTTAATAAAATACAATACTCAATTAATTAAACAAATATTTTCAGCACAGTAAATTTTGGCATACTTAAGATAGTTGTTAAGACTTTTCCAATGTCGACACATTGCGAGTTCATTGGCGGAACTTAGCACCGCGCTTTGCCGCGCTTACCAGAGCGAGAAAATGAAAACAATAATTTGCCACACTGTTTGTATATTTACGAGAAGTCTTACCGCACCTGCCCTTTTTAAATTTAGAAGTTGGAAACAAATATCAATTTCAATAAAAGTTCTGTTAGTTCTTTTAGTCTATAAATTTCTATTACACCCAAGATAACAATCTTCAATGTTCTGGTCATGCTGGTGTAAAACATACATATTTACTTAGAAGTATTTTTCTTTCTTTTTATAGCTTCACGCTGTAACCCGCATGTAGCATGGTAGGCAGAGAGTACGTGGGAATCTATTGTTAAGTTACTCTGTTCCAGTACTGTACATACAGACAGTATGCGAACAGTATAGTTTGTGCACGGAACTCTAATAATAAAAGTATTCCTCCGAATGGATCGAACCTACTACCATCGGTACCATCAGATGCTGTCGCACCGAGCCACAACAGCTTCAAAAACTTAATTATGAAATAAACTTTCTTAACAAATATAACATGCAGCGCAGTATCTTCACACGTAGAAAGTTCGTTTACTTTACAATCTTTAAAGTAGAAAATTAACTTCATCTGTTTACTTGTAGTTAATAGAGATATGGAGAGCAGGTGTAAGAGAAATCACATTAATTAGGAGGATCAAAGCTTTCAAACTTAAATTAGCATTTTACATTTAATATGCAGAAATACGAAATGTGAGTGAGATGCGAAAGTTTATTCTAAAAACGATTCTGCTATATATATATGAATTCCTTCTTTACTGTGTAAGAGTCTCTTACTTCAATATCTAATTATCTTTTATACTAGGTATTCTTTACTACCTACCAAATAGGTATTAAAGTAAAGAAGGCAAATCGTCGCACAACGGTACAAGCGAGCGATAGGTTGTGAGTTCAATTTATACTTGAGGAAATTAAATATTTGACATTTTCTTTTTCTTGCTCTCCTAAGTGCGGCGTTTAGTTCTACCATTCAACATCCAATGTTTTCAGAATTTATAACACTAGGTTCACTTTGCTTACCCTACTGTGTGCGAAAAAAAGTGTGAACAAAACAAAACGTTAAAGAAAAATCCTAAACGCAATTATTTCTAAATTTGAAAAACATTTATGTTCTATATATTTATTTAAAAGACAATTTTTTGAGGTCTAGCTCTGTCACCTAACTTTTTATATTATTTCTTAGTTTTAAAAAGATGAAAAGTTCAAAAACATTGTGGGATATTTATGAGCAATGTAACCGCTCAAAATGGAAGTTTTCATACTTTTACGTTAGCAGTGAGTGCAGTTACGAAACCACAAGTTGCAAATTCTAAAAGCAGCTTACACTTTAATAACGTAAGTAAGCTTTTGTACCAACTACGCAATACCTACAAGAAGATAAAATGTCGTCCTAGAAATTGTCAAAGACCTATGTCGATGATATTTTAAATAAATATTTGTCAAAGTTAAAGTTCCTTTTTCAGCTCCTTAAATAATTACTTATATCAATACTATCTATATTGTCTGTACTATTATTATAAAGTCGATTTAGCTAATTTGGTTGGTGATGTAATTTCAAGAATATATTTGTTTGTATATATGTCAAGAATATATTTGATAATTAAATTATTTTTGTATTTGATAGTTCATTTAACGACAAAGGTATAAGGTTATTATAGTATATCATGTTTATCGGTTCAATATAGCCTACTGCACCTGTGGGCAGAGTTACTTAGAATATGTCCAAAAGCGACGCCACAAAATATTTAGGTTAGGATTTAAAAGAGCAAACGGAGAAATTTCTACATTTAAAGAAGCAAATTGATGAATTGTTAGAGGAGTATTCGTATTTTACGCTTAATTTGTATAAACTTTAGCATTTATATTCTGTTATAATATATTCCATTCATACTATTAATTGTAGTTACGAGATATGCGTTCCGCATAACTAAATTTGGACAATTCATTATTTAGAGGCAAATCGTGTTTAATTAAATGTATATTTTCATTTCCTGTTCCTGGTGTCGAGGCAAAGTGCGCGGAAATAGGCAATGGAGTATCTTAACACTAGGTTCCCTCTGCCTACCCTGCTGTGTGCGGGATACCGCGTGAAGCCGATTAAATTAATTGACGTTTTACGAAAGCGAAACGTCAATATAAAATCTTATATAATCCTGAGCTTAATAAATCTAATTACCGATTATACCAACATTATAATACATTTTATAAAAATTTCCTTTTCGTTTTAAATAATTTCCTTTCTACATCAAGAATATTTATTACCTGGAAATATTATAAGAGCGGGTTACGTAAAATAATTGAAGAATGCAATTATACCCAAAGGGTTTCCACGCCCATATTACTTAACGAGAATGGATGAGGTTCGGAAAGTTAAACTATAAGGCGATCGAACAAATTCACTATCGCTGGGGAGTGCTTTGTCTTGAAAATGTAAAGAATTAATAGAGACAAAGAGTCTTTTTAAATATATATTTTTATGTAAACTTATGTATTTATGAAGTCGTAAATGTAAAATGATTTAAATATAATCATTCCTCCGAGTGAAGATTGAACCGACAATTCTCGCAAT
The DNA here is from genome assembly GCA_000313835.2 of Heliconius melpomene melpomene. Taxonomy (NCBI): domain Eukaryota; kingdom Metazoa; phylum Arthropoda; class Insecta; order Lepidoptera; family Nymphalidae; genus Heliconius; species Heliconius melpomene. Next base: position 123,590 of record HE669327.1, on the reverse strand, counting down.
ACATCGTTTGCACTACCGTTTGAATTTTCTTTAAAGTATATAAATAAAAGTAATTTGTTTATATGTATAGTAGTATTTTGTAGAGCTTTCAGTATATTATTTATATTACTTTATTATTTTTATTTATTTCTTGTTTATCAAAGGTTGTCTGTAAAAGATCACTTACAACCATTAGGTCATCTATGAATATTGCATATATATTTTTTTATTTTCTTATCTGCAAATTAAACATCAAATCATATTTTTTTATATTTAATGTTTATAATTATTATTTATTTTCTCCGAAACAGCGTAGCGACACTATATCTGACTGTAGGCGTGACTGTTGTGGATACGATTTCCCACTTAAGAAAGTTAATTACTTTAATTTTATTGCTCTGGTAACAAAACAACGCAGCGTTGAATTCCGCTGTTCAACATCTAATGTCTCGAAAAATTGATGAAGTTAGAAAACGGAGTGTCTCAGTTCTAGATTTTCACTGTCCACCTTACTATTTGTGGAATACAACATGAACAACGTAGCTTATACGTAAAAGGCCAAACATATACATAAACTTTAACATTACTAATATAACTCTATCATCCATACCTATATTATAAATTCGAAAGTAACTCTGTCTGTCTGTCTGTCTGTCTGTCTGTCTGTCTTTTCCGCAATCAGGGCCAAACCGCTAATTTAATTGTGATAAAATACTCATATAGAGATACTTGAGGGTCCCGGGATGAACATAGGATACTTTTTTTTTCTCATATTTGTAATATTTTCGTTATATACCAATATATTAAAATAATTAATTTGACAAGGAATTTATTCCGCCATGTTAATAACAATCGTCGCTACGCGTTGCTAAGCAACGGCTTGCAAAGTTTGCTGATTTAAGAAAACGTCACCAGTGAGTTTGCTTAATGCATACATGGTGCGCGCCGATATAGATTTATACAAATCTCTTTATACAAATCATTAACAAAAATTAGATGATTTCTATAATTTGATATTCATCCTTATGAAAATAAATATAATAGTCACTTTTAGCATTTCATCTAGATGGAAATTATAATTTACTGTATAACATTCTAATAAATAATTAAGATGTGACTGATTCCAAATGACCTAGCCTTTGGGCGGCATAGTATGAGTATGACCGACGCGAACGGGCGGATGACTTTGATGATTTTGTAAATTTTTATAGATTTTCGAATTACTATTATTTTTTATGTAATTATTTGCTGCTTATAATTAATTTATCTCAGTTCGGTTATCTATACCGATGTTATACACTTAAAATATCGTAATTTTAATCATTTGAGATTTTATTTAATATTGTTCGCAAAAATTAATAATTATTTAATATAGAAAAATGTTTAGTACGCGCGCACAGCAAACTAGGTTTTTTTTTCTAACGTTAAGAATTTCCTTTAGTTACTTTTACTTCTTTGGTTTGTTCATTTCGGTTACTCAGATATTTTTTCTAATAATAAATCTCCACTTATTATTATTTTTCAACTTATTTTAATGATTTAGGCTTATATTTTCGCGGGCGTAGCCGCGTCCGGGCCCACTAGTTATAATATAAAAGTGCTACAAAATAAATGCTTTACTAGCAAACTTTTATTACGTAGAAGATTGATGTTAATCCTGAGTGGAAGTGAGTAAGGATGTCGTTGGTACTTTGTCACAAAATGAAAAATTATTTGATACTACAAGTTCATGGCAGTAGATAGTATTTTTATCTTCAGTCATTTATAATAAAAAAACATATAAAAATATATTAGAAATTATATAAAAAATACAGAAAGATATATGTAAACAGTATTGAAGTTATTAATCTACAATCTGCAATATAGATTAACATAAGAAAGAGAGGAAAAACATATTGTGGCAATTTATTTTTTTCATTTCTACTATCGAGTACACGATTGATAAAAAAACCTAAACACGAATCACTAAACTCTATGTTTTTCGCCTACTTATGTATACAATGAATAATATAAGATCCTCCAATTAAAATACATAATATATTAGACCATTTTTATCTATGTTTCATCACAAAGGAAACTTGCTTTGTCATCAAGTCACGTTCGTTATTTTTACACCTCTCCTATTGAGAAAAATTGCTATATAATAATCTCCATGGACGCGTAGTAGCGCATACTGATTAGAATATTAAAGCGAGTGTCGTTGGTGTAATTTTACAGTATTATAATAATAGAGAAAAACATGTACTTATATATTAAAATGTAAGTAACTATTACCAGACACTAAATTCACTAATTTCTGGTCACTATGTTTTCTTTTTGAGGCCATCATAACGCCGGGGTATTAGCGTGTGACTGTAAACGCGACAGATAGTGAATATTTCATATTTTCTTCGTTCTGGTGCCTAGGTAAAGCGCGGCGTTGAGTTACGCCACTCATCACGCAATTCCTCCAGAGTTCCCACAGCCTACCCTGTTGTGCGAACTCATCGAGAAGCTGATAAAAAAATCTGTTGGAAATATTGAGTATAATGATTTAATTATTGATATTAGATAACAATCATGTAAAGCTATGAGAACATAATATATGGTAATGTTGTTCAACCAAGGTGGAATCAAACCGCAAACTGATGCTCTCCCACTAAGCCACTACAGCGTTAATTTAAGTCGCAATTTGACTTTTAATGCGAATTTTTCCTATCATTCTATAGTTCATTAGTTTTGCAAGTATTCAAATTAATCTTTGAAAACTTTCGTAGTATTAATAGATGAAAACTTTCATAAATCTATTAAACCATAAATCTTCGCAATCTTCAAAGCTTATTTTGAAAACTGCAACTGATAACAAAGTAAGAATATCAATCAAAAGTTACAATTAAAACTGTAATAGATCGTTTCAGAACAAAGAGTTAACTCTACGGAGCTACTTAATTGAAGATGAGAAAAGTTTTTTTAATAACTCTCAGGTGAATTCTTATCTCCCTTTGAAGCTGGTCTAGATGATGCGTTTTTTTGCTTATTAAAATGTCGTCATCTGGACGAACTACATAGTTCGAAGTATCAGTATTTTTGCAGGGGATTTACATGGGAACAGGATTTTGGCGTTTGGAATCGCATAATTTTTCGAGGCAATGCGTGTTGTCAACGCCAGGCCGGGCGTGCGTGTGGCGAAACTCAACGCCGGGCTTTTGCCTTTGTGCCATACCGAAGAAATGAAAATATCAATAAACAATAATTCATTTTCTCCAACGGGGATCGAACCCAAAACCGTTGTGTTATAGTCACATCCTTGTGCTCGTGCCACGACGTCGCGTCGTCAACAATATCAAAGAACAATTAATTAATGATAATTATTTATTGTACGCAATTAACAATTTAAATTCTAATCATCAATTTACTAACAATTGTAATAAAAGCAGAGACGGCTATATTTTTCGGTGGACAGATTATTTGCTAATAAAATAAGTCTTATATATCTTTATGATCAATAAATTTATACGACATCGACAATCGTAAAATTGTATAATTAATTTAGGTTATATTTTATTGTATTATTATGTTTACCTACTATTCTTTTTCTATTTCTTACTCAGTCTGTACTCGGTATGCTATGGACACTCACTGCTTTATTTTTTATCACTATATTATAATGCGGTTTAAAATATAATACTCGTATATGATGTCTTAGAATGATTGTCTTATTAAAATATTTTACGTATAAATGAAGTCAATGAATCTAGTCAATGAACTGTATGAAATAACCAATGCGTACGTTAATAGCCTTTGATGCCAATGGCTTCCTTTAACGATTGTTTATTATTTTCACAATACATGTTAATATTAATATCTTTTTTTTTCAGAACGACGAAATAAATGTAGCTTTCATTTTCAGCAAAGATACTCCGTTCCCTACTTTCCGCAGAATTCGGGAGGCATTCAACGCCGCGATCTTCCCCGACACCAGGGCGAATTTCATTTCCTCGAGTGGGAATTGAATCCACTACCTACCGCGCTTACAGTCACACACAGCTGGCATGTAGTTTATATGGGAATTTTGGAGAACCGACAAAACTTTTGTTTGTAAAGTCTAGTTTGCGACGTGATGTGGTAATCCCGTGGAGTTAAGCTACATATAGCAAAAGTTTCTGTAATTCTAGGCACAATATATATAAAATGGAGTTATATACAGGCTAAAATATCTTTTCAATGTATAGAGAGTTCTATTTTGCAGTTTTTAACGTTGTTCCACAAAAGTTATGATATGATATTTGATATCAAATTTCATGGGAAAGAATTGAATAGTTAAGTTATGAACTAATAGCGTTATTATAACTTAATTCTTATTAAATTTAATTGATGTTACCATTAACAACGAAAATATACCTAACTAGCGGCCTGCTCGCGGTTTCACCCGCGTGAACTATGTTATTATTAATTTCTGTCTCCATGACTACGTCATAGTGACGTCTATGCAAAATTTGAGACTCCTAGAATTTGTAGTAACGAAGTTTCATACAAACTTTCGACCCCAAAAACAACCCCTTAGAAATCGAATATTGCAAATTTCCGTCTTAGCGAGCACCTACATCCTATAAGTAACTCCTATGCAAAATTTGAGATTCCTAGCACTTGTAGTTTCTGAGATTTCGTGATGAGTGAGTGACCTTTCGATTTTATATATATAGATTTATGCATAGTGTGTAAGAACAAAAGTAAAGTAACTATTCTATGCTATCTTAAACTTTGTTTTACAAATACTACATAAAGTTCTTCGCGTCTCGATGGCTTTTAAGAATCTCTTGATCGACCTTCCACCATCTCTGGGAAACCAGGTCAAGAACAAACTAAATCCTATTATGAGGGGACAATCTATACGTCTGATCAAACTCTAGAGAATCTCGGTAATAAGTCATGAAATATAATTAATTAAAAAGATAGAGAAAATGAAATTGATATTTTGTACTCGAAGTTAATAAGTGTAATGTGATCGTTTCTTTTATAATGAACAATTTATTATTAGTCCCAAAATTTTGGTATAAAAATATATAATAGGATTTAGGAGAATGCGACTCCCAGCCTTCACGCTATATCAGGCACAAAACTGGGTAAGTTTAGGTTAGGTTAGCAGGCAACCTGTGAACGTAGTGGTGAAACACTTTAATCTCATTTTTTTATTTGTCGTTGTCCTAAATATAATTCCTCCGAGTAAGAATCGAACCCTGGGTGGATATGGGTATGGATATAATAGGATGGTCTAAACGTAAACTAATTATTAATATTAGAATTACTATGAAAACAAATAAATTAAACTCGTTTACATATAAATAGTATTTTCATGGACGAATTGTTAATGGTCTTAATGAAATTCAGTTCTAACGAATTCTGTTCTGTTTCAGGGATATGTGAAATGAAGGTTTTCCCGCGGGATAGATGTGAAAACTGATAAGGACACTATGTTAATATGCGCTAGCTTATCTGATTATATATGAACAAAATGCTTAGTTGAGTTAATTAATGTAATGAAGGACGTTTCCACAGCTTTATTTTACGTGTAGGGTTTAATGAAAGTAAGAAAATAGTGTGAGCTTATTTTTTTAAGTGAATATATGAAACATTAAATTTTTTCGTTCTTTATCTGGCGTATATCAGGTGGTCATATTGAAGGGGAATAACGTTAGCGGTGAACGGTAGTTGTGGGTTCGATTCCTACCCATGCCAATGTATTGTATTAATTTCTCCGCTTTGGTAAGACAAAGTACTGTTTTTTAAGTATTATGTCTCCTCTACCCATACTACCATGCGATAAAAAGTCGTGCGTTCAATACACCACTCAACGCGCTCTCAAATTCGAACGGAGTGTCTTGACACTAAGTCTCTGCTGCTTTTCCTACTATGGTATAAAGAGCGTAAACCTGCTTTTTTACGTTACTTGCTCTGTTTAATGATATGATAGTTAATAGATTTTAATTTTAATACATACATTTAGATAAAATGTTACGTAGATATAAACATTTATATAATGCGGTTTAACTAATTAATAATTTATTATTTATTATTTTTACTAATAATTTATTTTTATTATTACTAATAATTTATTAACATTAATATAAACATAGTTTTACTAGAAAAAACAAAAATTAAAACATTTATAACAACAGTTTTATTCCACACTAACCATTATTAGTTAAAAGTTTATTTGCCAATATTTTAGATACGCTATGTAGATAGTTTACTGGAATGACTGTTGACCTAAATAAAATATATATTTGTTACAGTGTCACGTTTTTTGAGGTTAGTTCCAAATAAATTTCAGTATTCGACGAATATACGAATTGTATTCATTGGTTTCATATAAAAATTGTATGACTTACTAAGTAAAAAACAAAACAGATCCGGTTGCTAACAAAAATATTGATTTTAAAATCGGCGTTGAACTCCGCCACTCAGCACGCGATGCCTTCAGAATTCGGCGGAAATTCCTTCTGCCTACCCTGCTGTGTGCGGAATATAGCGTGAAGCTGATTTTATCTAAATGTATATATACTTACATTAATATACCTATTACCGAAAGATATTAAAAATATATATTTAAATATAATTATATACAGTTTTTAAATAGCTTTATTATAATTCCAGTAAATACTTACATTGTTACCTGATCTACGTGTGTTTCTGGAGGAGATTAAAAAAATCATATTTCCTTCTTAAGCCACGAAATCATAATAATGAAATTTCACATCTTGCAATGTTTCCCGTTATATTTGACATCTGAAATGACTGATTGAATTTCTTTCCAATAATAACAGAAATCGGAAGCTTTTCATTATTATAATATAAAAATTCTATTTTTATCTACACTCACCTTTTCTTATTTATTTATTACTTATATATATTTATATTTATATTAAAGTAGTGATAGCTAAGTGGGAAACGGAGTGTCTTAACACTAGGCCCTCTGCCTATCCTGTTTATGTTCGGGGTATAGCGTAAAGCTGTATTTATTTACTTATTGTTTATAGTTCTCCGAGTGGAAAAGAAAAGAGAGTTTTTCTTTACAATGCTGTATGTAGTAGGAGGAAAAGTGAAACTAATGCATAATCTGTTAATAATAATGTAATGTCATATTTTTAAGATTTATCATGCCCTTTTACTTCTTTTTAATAACAAAAATTCCACCTATCCTACAATGGGCGGGATACAGCGTGAAAGTAAAAAAATAACTATAAAAAGTTCTAGTTTTTTAAAATTTAACATCAGATTTGTTCTATAAAAACAAATTTCTTTTTGTCACGTAACTTAAAGCTAAACAAGGCCTTAATAAAGCATTGACCTAACACGCAGAGATATATTATAAACGTCAGCAATATCCTAACAGAGTTAAAGGCAGAAGTCATAATTTTATTCATACAATATTAAAGCTGTATACCGTACATAACGGGTTAGGCAGAAAGACCCAGGGAACCTAGTGTTAAGATACCATTAAGAAACTTCCGATCTCCACTTTCAACCAATTACATTTTCATTTTATCGTGCAGATATCTCAAGATAAATCTGAGCGAGTTATTTAAATTTTAAAATTAAATTTAAAATTTAAATTCCGATTTTATAAATCTTTAATGCATTAAGCTTATTGTATTGTATTCGTAAGTAGAACAGAATAATGAAAACAATTTGTTTCTCGGTTTATTTTATTTCTAGAACAGCAACAAGTTCCGGTTGCCTATGTAAGGACCATTTGTCTTTGAAACCCACGAAATAATAATGTGGAGTTACAACTTACGTTTATAAATCAGCTATATCACTTTAAATTGTTAGCTTATATATTTATTACCTTTTTCTATCTTGACCACGGCAGGGTAGGCAGAAGGAACCCGGGACGTAGTGTTAGGACACTCTGTTCCCATTGAGACACCTCCGATCTCTACTTTCCGCCGAATTCTGGTGGCATTGCGTGTTAAGTGGCGCAACTCAATGCCGCGCTTATAGAAAAGGAAATGAAAATAATAAATATTTCATTTCATCGAGTAGGAATGTAAACCCACATCCCACCGCGTTTACTGTTGCACGCTTGTGCCCCTGTGCTACGATCGACTTACGTAATAGAAAACTCCAAATTAAGTAACTAGAACGAGGTTAGAAGTAATTGTCTTTAACATTCTTCACATTCTTTACTTTTGGAGTAACATTCTTTACTTGTCAAGAAATAATAAAATCGCTCTAGTAAGATAAGTTGCGGTGTTGTGCTCCACCACTTAATACAAAATTCAGCTGAAAAACGAAACTTAAGGAAATTTCTCACTTTCTTCTTTTTCTTCCAGCTCTATTAAAATAAAAATATATTATTATATATTAATAAAGCTGGAGCCTAGGCTGGGCAACCATTATGCTGACAAGATATATTGTAGGGTAGTGTAACATAAGCTATATAGTTCACTCACTTTGTTCTACTGTACAATCTCACTCATTTAATTTCTTAAATTTAAGGCTTTAAATATAATTAATATATTTTTATACAAAAAAATATTCCAATTTCTATAGTTTTCCCAAAAAAAAATATAACGAGAAATAAGCTTTTTGTTTTTCGTGACTATAAGTTAACAAAATTACTTACAGCTAGCTATCGCATAGCATTCTTAAAGAAAAAGAAACATCATAAGCAATTTTCTCTAATAATACACTTCAACATATAAAGAAGTAGTGGGGAATGATAGTGTCATAATGGGGAGTGGAGAATCGTTCCCAGATTCTCTCTGCCTATAAGATAAAAATAGTAGTGTCTATTTTTAGTAATATTCTACTATTTTTAGTAATATTCGTTCCTACATACTTTCCGCCTTAATTTAAGACTTTGTATATTAAGTGGCGGTATTCAACGCCGTGTTTACACCACATTTAAACTTTGTGGTATGTGCTGGGGCACGGAAGTGTCTCAATGGGAACGGCATGTCTTAACACTCTATGTCTACACTATGATACACAGTGAGGCTAAAAAAATGTATTTTAAAATAATTAGAAATTTAAATAACTTTATTTATAACCCATACTTCAACTTACTTATACACGTAACTGGTTAGCGGCTTTGAGAGTAGGTAGCTTTTATCATGAATAGGACCATACGAGGACCTTTGCTTACAAATCTGGATTGTGGTTTAAGTCCAAAGATTAAATAGTTTTACCGCCGTTGTCACTTCGTCGACATCCATTACTCAAATAAAGTGATTTTTCACAAATTACTTTGGTAACGAAATATTAAATTTATTTTAAAATATTTAAACTGCATCATATTTTCAGCTGATTCGTATTTTCTTTATTAATATTAAGTAGTTTTTGTATATTTATTTTTTTGTCATGTCACAGATAGGACGGATAAAATATGCTACCTTCCTTATTGAAATGGGCTATTCAACTCAAAAAATATATATGTATATCAATTGGAATTAGTAGTTTTCGAGATTACCGTGTTCAAACAAAGAAACTCCACAGCTATAATTTTAGTAAAGAATAGGTAAAATTTAAGTAAATAGAAATATATTATAAAAAGTCGTGATTTTTGTTTCAGATGTGTAATGAACCACAATGGAGCTTCTACATATAGCCTGGCTGAGAAACCAGTTACAGAGTTTTCTTTGGAAGATGGACACCAAAATCTGAGTACAGAATGCTAAAAAGAGATTAAAATGGATTTTAACTTCGTGTCACCTACTAATGTGAGTTATGTAAGTTATTTACTTATTATTATTTGTTAATGGTGCAGGAGCACAAGCGTGCGACTGTTAACGCGACAGGTTGTGGGTTCGATTCCCACTTGTTGTAATTACAATATACATAGAACCTTGTGTGAAACTCTGTGTTCAACATTTTCTTCCTTATTTTAAGCACTGCATGCTGTGTGACGTAACTTAACGCAGCGCTATGTTCACAACTATTATTTTTACAGTCAAGTACCATCCCACAGCGTCACGACGTCATGGATAATATTAATAATATATAATAATATTTTCACTAATGATACTTAAGAAACTCACGAAGTACTTTTACAAACTTCCAACATGTGCAAGTTTGTCATCAATCCGATATGAGTTCAGATAAAGTTAGATAAAATAGCAATATTGTATATAATATAATAACTTCTTATATTGCCTATATAAGCAAAATACGTGTTAGTTAAAGAGATATAGATTTTATTGTTAAAATGTGCCAGTAATTTAAGGACCATTTTTTACAATGTGATGAAAGATAACAGATTTGAAAATATTAATTCGGGGCACCTGCGTGTGATTGTAAAAACGACAGGTTGTTGTGGGTTCATTTCCCAGTCGAGGAAATTAAATATTTAATGTTTTTATTTCTGCGCTTTGGTAACGAGGCAAAGCGCGACATGACTGGCTTCAGTGTCCATATATAGACCAAATTAATCTCCATACCTAACTTTAGCGGAGTAGAGAGAATTTGATTGAAATGAGAAAAAAAAGAAAATTCGATATTTTTGTTTAGACTCATTTATAATATTTAAATGTGACATTTGAAGTAGACTTCATAAATAATTTAAGAACTAAGGGAAAAACGATGTAATTTCATAAATAAATAATTTACTAATTTACTAAACGTGAATTATAATATCACTAAAAGCAATAAATATGTAACATTTTTCAGATTTTCTTGTTGTTCTTTAAGCAATACCTATTATTATTATTATTAGAAGCTACCACTCTCAACTAGCTTCGTAGAACAAATTAAAATTAAAATGTTATATTATGAAAATCTTTTTAACCTTCTATTCTTTTACAGTATTATAATATCAATAGCGTCATCTGTTTCCGTTATTAAAATAAATCTGGTTCGCCTTAGATTCACTTGTTCTAAGAGAAATTTAATGAAATATGAATTTGTATATTGACTTTGATGGTAATCAGTCGTTTTACTGTCATTTAATTAATTTTATGTGAATATTATTTTCTTCTGCCTTTATTTGATCTACCAAGTAATTAATTACAAGGCATAACTAATAAAGACATAAAAAAATTAACATAGTGTTATAACACTCCTGCGTTCCCCACGCACCGCCTAATAAGTAAAAATGTATTACAATAATTAAAATACGTATAATAATAATAATAGAAACCTTCACCTGCCTATAGGAATTCAAAATTAAGTTTGAGTAAAAACTGTGGGTGACCGATTTATAAATGGAAAAAGTATTACAAGTAAAAGATTTTTCATTTAAAAATTCTTAGTTCGTGCTGAGTTTTTTTATCATTTCGCTAATCTCTTTTTATTTAGTTTAATGGGTTGCTTTCGGCCCTTTTTTTACTTGGGTTTCTGAAATTCATGAAATAAAATGGAAAACTTCTAGTTACGGCACTTCATTAAATATTTCAGTTGAAAATGTATTTTTTCTTATATTATTCATTCTTTTGTTTAAAATATTTAAATTTTGATCACTCGGTTAGTATGACTAACCATACAATTTAAATAAGCATAGACCTGACATTTAGTATTTTATACGAACATAAATATGAATATATGAAAATATCATTCAATATTTAAAATTTTAAATAAGAAATAAAATGTTTTATATATTTTTAAATTAACTAGAGCGAGGTAATTTGTACTACAGATTACAAAAATTACTTTTTTTCATACATTCAATGAAGCGAACTTTCCATTATTCCTAATTTGTTTTATAACGACTATTTATATAATATGCTTAATTAAATTGAATTACTTCCGAAATCTCGAGATTGAGATCAATCGAAAAGATACGTACTTTCTATGAAATAAAATGTTAATTCTACTATAATACAAGTAAATACGATTTTCTTCCATCATTTATTTATTTCCTAGCTACTAAATAAGACGGTTGCGTGATAAGTTTATTTAATAGAAACGTAGGGTTAATCGATTGACCTTTTTCACACGCGTTAGAGGAATATATCGATTATATATTATTTTTATTTCGTAAATACAACCATCTATACATATAGGTTTGACATTATAAATAAGAAAAAATAAAATGAAGAAAGCCATCGTGACGCAGAGGAACAGTATCAGAATGTATGTTGGCACTTATTGCCCATTGGGTTCGAATCCAACTCTAAGGATTTTTTTTAGCTTCACCCATATGCTTGCCTTCCATTTTCCGGCTAATAATAGCGTGTTGAGTATCAAATCTCAACGCTGTGCTTTGTCTTTTTAACAGAAAAAAGAAATAATATGTATATTTTTTATAGATTCACGCTGTAATCCACATGAAGCAGGGTAGGCAGAGGGACCCTGGGAACCTAATGTCATTCCCTGAGCGGAAATCGAACCCAAAACCCGTCGCCTTTCCAGTCACAAGCTTAGGCACCTGCGCCACGTCTGGCCTAACCTAATAATTTAATCAATTTAGTTCTAATATAACATAAAATTTACTAGTGTATTCAGAAGTCGTATACAAATGCTTATCTATATATAAAGGCATAAACATATAGGAATCACGTACTCGTACATACCAAAAGCCTTCTTTGTTTAACACGTACTAACATCAAACGATTCCAAATGAACCTTTAACCGAAATTTGCTTTGAAGGATAAAGCTCACCCGTTTCTATACGGATTTCACTGAATCATTTTGACACTCTGCTATAATGAATGTGGGAACCAATGCAGCTTAATGCTGTTTTTTAATATAATCGGTCTTATTTTTGTATGTCCGAATTATATGGTTCTTAGCCTTACTTTGTATACTGCAGGTAGTAGGGTAGGCAGAGAGATCCTGGGAACCTAGTGTTATGATATTATCTTCTCAATAAGATTTCGTTCCATTCGGTTCCCCACTTTCCCCTGCTGTGTGCAGGATGCGGCGTGAAGTTAATTATTTTATTTTTTATTTAATAAATAGCGCAGCGTTTAGCTACGCCGCTCAAAGCGCCATGTCATGAAAATTGGGCAGTGTGTGGCAAACGGAGTGTTTTAACACTAGTTTTCGTCTGCCTACACTGCTATATACGGGATACAGCGTGAAACAAAAAATAAAGTATCTAGAATCCTATTAGTATTGAAATTTCTACCTACCATGTTGCGGTTGCGAGGCTTAGTCGCTCAAAGTGATTGAGCATGTTACCCGAATGCGCGATTTTAAATTCCCTTCTGAACGAAATAAACTATAAATGCATTTTAAATTTATTAATAAATATTGGTTTTAATAGCTTTACAAAAAAAAACTTAATTATATAGTTTGATATTGTTATAATGTTTTATATATCATTTTAAATTATAAGCATTTTTTTTATTTTGTATGTTTTTTTGTTTAGCTTCATGCTTTAACACTCTACTCTCTACTTTCCTATCGAATTCGAGACATTTAATGTTGAGTAGCGTAATAGTGCCGCTTTTTGTCTTTCTAGAGAAAGAAATGAAAATAATTATGAGTACAAATTGAAACCCCAAAACGCGAACACCCCAAAATTCTGTTCCATGTTTTTTAAATATAAGAAATATTCTAATTTAAAATATCTTATTTCAAAGCACTCATCAAATTGTGGCCCCTGGCGAGTGCCTCTTATTTCCTTATAGTCAAGATAAACTTCAATTTTATAAAGAAAAAATGTCATATTGAGCTTTCCGCCACAGTCACTCTCTAAGTCTCTATAATATTATTCTGATCAGTTCTGAATAATAAAAGTTGCTAAATTTAAACTTTTCCGTTTATCTCAACAAATTATTTATGAAGTTTTGCAGTAAGTTTAGTGCTTTTCGTGTAGTTTCTTTTTTACAAAGCGAAGTACTTGCGAGGAAATAATATTGTACTTATTCAACAAATCATCAACTACTTATGAAGGCCACTTGTGGTGCTGGGCCACCACTGTGTGGTTGTAAATGTGATAGGTTGTGGATTCCATTCCTACTCGAGGAAATGAAATATTTAGTGGCGAGAGCCAAAGTGCGGCGTTAAGTTCCGCCACATGACATGCAATGCCTCTTGAATTCAGCAGAAAGTGGAGAATGGATTTCCATTCCAGAAACTATAAATGTAAATAACAGATATATATGTAGATAAGATAAAGTAATAGAAAAGTAAGCAATTGTAACAAACACTATACAACTTAAGCAAAAATAAACCTCAATAAGAACAATTTATCCCCCAACTTATTTCTACGTTAACACTTATAGTTAAGATTGGCTTTACAATACCAACCCCTATTTTATATAATGTAAGAGCTGTATTGCTTTATTAATAGCTATTAATTTTACAGCATATTAGCCATGCTATGTTTTTTAAGTGAGTTTGTGCAATAAAGTCGGGGGTTAAATGTAAAAATATCCAGTCTTCTTTCATACTATAAAGTTTAAAAAAATTATGTTAGAAAATAATTACATAGTTTATCAAAATTAAGTGCTATATTCATCAATTTTTATTATATACTGCTACTCATCTACTCTGTTGTTTCATGTCATTCTTCACTATGCGTTCTCTGTCATTTATTACGAGAAGTGTTCTTTAGAACTGTTTGAACTGTTACCTGCCGGCGAATTTTCTAACCACACAGTAAGTCCCAAACTCAAATGTCTTCCACACCATTTGGATACGCAGGAACTTCCTTCCGCTATTGATGGGCCTGGTCTACGGTAGTTATTCCAGGTCGATACGACTTAAGTACGTTCAAAAAACGTCTATCTCTACCTTAAAAGCAAAGCATCTGTAGCTCCTCTGATGATATACGGGGTAGAGGCGACGGTTGTTGGTAGAGGTGACCCATATGCTCGTTTATCTTGACTCGTTCATTAAAAAAATCATATTTTCTGAATCAATTAGGAAAACATAAATTATATCTGTATATTTACTAAAAACAACTGAGTAATTTCAATCAAAATTGAACAATAACGACAGCCTGTCAAACAAAAGGCTGAACTAAGCCCATTAAGTAAACCACCGATATACACCTACGAGTACATTACTGATTTTGCCACAAAGTTACCTATCTAATATAGACTCTATTACTTAGCAATAAGGCTTAAAATGTCATAGTAAAACACATGTGTAAATCAGAATATCATTAATATTCAACAGGCCGCTTTCATTTACACAGAATGTATCGGCTTTTGTTATAAATACAAAGTTAAACTGAAGAACTGTGGACTAAAGCCCCACATACGGCCGCCATTTGTAATAATTATTAGAAGTCAAAATAGTATCTATATTTCTGTGTCAGACTTACTACAATAATAATGTTTTTTAGCTTCTGGTGTCAAAAAAGTACAGTGAGATGTTACATAAAGAAAAAACTGTAAAAGAGAGATCGTCGGCTTATTTATTTATTATTTAGGCGACACTGTGTTTTGGCGAATATTAACATCGTATTTTCAGAATATCTGTATAGATTTATGTTATAATACTGAAGCGTTTATTAGGTTGAAAGCACTAACCTCAGGAACTACTGTTTCAAATTGAAATATTAATGTTGTGTCAACTATTTTTTTTTGTTAATTATATTTGACTGTGCAGGCGAAGCCGCAGGTAAAAACTAATATCGTATATTAGGTTAGAAATATTAAAATGAAAATTTACTGTGGAATAGGGAGCGAATAATGAATATCACTTCAATTTTCAACGTCAACATTGCCAATATACTCGTACATATCTGAATCAGAATTTATGAGTTTGATTGCTAGTATCGAGTTATGAGGACGATATCCATATGGAAATAGTAGCAGTTCCATGTTCGGATGATATTAGATACTACATTTTATGATTGGATGAGTTCAATGTTTTATTATACTTTAAAGAATATACCATCAAATTCTCCGCTTATTTAAATTCACTCAGTTTTGCTGTCTACGTCAATTTATATTATATTTTGCTTCCCTTGTATGGGTACTCCATAAAATGTGCCATGTTAATTTTGATTTATAATTTTGTTTTTCAAGGTTTTTCATCGTCAACTTAATAATTATATTTTTAAATAAAAATACTGTAATTTATATTTTGAAATTGAATTTTAATTAGTTATATTGTAAAGTGAGTTTAAAATTGATGCTGAGCATCCACTCCCTGATCCTGGAGGTGGCATTGACGTAGGTGGCATTTAGTAGGCCTTCTCATAATGCGGATATAATAAAAAAAAAACAATAATTGACCCAGTTAACGCTATTCCAATCCAAAATGTATATATTTACCCTTTCCTATCGGAAAGTCCGAAATCGTACCTTGATTCGGACAAAGACCCTTTTACAGTATACATGTTAATTATAAACCATACTACGAAATTTTTTTTAATACAAATATTGCCTTGGGATTAGGGAGTATGTTTATTATGCGAAAATCGAACCTACAATTAATGTATGAATTCTTATATTTCTAAGCTGTGTGACGATGATATTAAATGAACCTTATTACTTTTCATTTAACATTTTTTTATTTTATTTATTTGATTAATTTTCTTTTTGTTGATAGGTGGCGCTCCTAAACGACACAACAGTGGAATATGAAGACGCAGAAGATCCGGATGCAGTTACGCTGCTATCTATATTATTAGTTGGTCAGTTATTATTAAATATTGCTCATAGTTAAGTTTTTAATACATTTAAGTAAAACTTGAATACGTAAGCAATTAAAAATCTCTTTCATTTCTAGTTCTTTTATCGTTGATAAATTCAACTTAAATTGGAGACATTGTGTGTTGAGTGAACATTACAGCTTGCCTCTTTACCAGAGCGAGGAAATGAAAATAGTAAATATTTCATTCCCCTGAGTGGAAATGGAACACATAACCGTTGCGTTTTCAGTCACACGCTTATGCTCCTGCACCACTATGGTCTCAAATTCGCAATTAGATCATTGATATGTGAGAGATTACCAGAGACGGTACTTGGCATTCCATGGATTTACCGTACGGGTGTCGGGCTATCGCGTTGCAGGAGGAGGAGCACAGAGCAGTGCCTGGAACGTGTGACTCAAGTGTAGGTTGAAGGATCCCCCTTTAAATGTCTTCTAAATAAGAAAAAACGGCAACACTAGATTCGTTTTTCCCTGATGCACGGGAAAAAGGTTTTCTCCTTCTTCTTCTTATATTTAATCTTTCTTTTCCAGGTATATTCCTATCTCTATTAATATTCGTAAGTGCAGCAGGAAACATATTAGTGTGTATAGCAATATACACTGATAGGGGCTTGCGAAGGATCGGCAATCTGTTCTTAGCGTCCTTGGCGATAGCTGATATGTTAGTTGCTGCTGCTGTTATGACATTTGCTGGTGTGAACGATTTATTAGGGTGAGTGGTTATTTATTTGAGTTTAGTTTTTCTTACTATATCGCGCTATATGTACATAGCAAGGTACATAGCAAGGCAGATAAGACACTCAGTTCTCATCACCACTTTCGTTCCCAACATTCTGCCGAATTCTGGAGGCACTGCGTGTGAGTAGTGAAACTCAACGTCTCCCTCGAGGAAATGAAAATAATTAACATTTTATTTCCTCGAGTGAAAACCGAGCTCAGAACCTATAGCTATTTTAATAGCACTCTTGTGCCCTACGCCACGACTGGCTTGAACTTCAACATCAATCTTACATATAACACTATTATAATTAATTTTCTACCACAAAATTTAATCCCAAATTTACATAATAATAATTACAGAATTGATTGTTTCCATTAATAAGTTAACAAGTATTTAACAGTGGAAGGCCGTAGGCAAACTGATAACACATTAACTAGGCGCGATACCATCTTGAGCTCTATTAATACTCCACTTGTCGAGCATGTCACGTAGTTAAGTTGATTAAATATACATATATATATTAATTTTATATGTGTGTAAGTTTTGCTTATAAAATAGTTTTTTTTGGATATAATGATTGCGTGGTCAATGCTTCCGGAATTCGACGGGAAGTTGGGAACGGAGTGTGTTAACACTATGTTCCCTCTGGCAACCCTGCCCGGCGGGATACAGCGTGCTATGATTGCGTGGTATGTTGGTGTTTAGTAGTAGATTCGTCAGTCAATATTAAAGTTCAATAGTTTCGCTCAAAAAAAGAATAAATATAATATGCTGTGATTTGTATTTTTGAACTACAAATAATTTACCACTGATTGACAAATTTTTGTAAATGAAGAAAGAAAGAAAGTACAATTCAAATCGTATTAAAAATGATTAAAATATTAAATACTTCAGTAATATGTAGAGGCCATCGTAGTCCTTAACAATAAATCTCCAGGTTCCCTCGGCCTACCCAGAAACGTGCATACATGAGTGAAGCTGAAAAAAAACCTTCGATCTTCTTTAAAATATTTATACGTTTTCTAAAATACTTTTCGATCCTAACTTTTAAAAATAATACCTAAGATTCGAACTCACACCAATCGTGTACTATAAATCATCAACATATGCACTAATATACCATATAAGGGTCTAACAAACTGCAAAACAAGTTAAACTAAAAGCACACAAGCTTTTATAGAGCCTCCAATATGCGTAGTTAGTTCGCAGCGACGCTCAGTTGAGTTTCTATTACGAGGACTTTAAAATAGGCCGTAGGATCAATATGAACGTTCTTGTTTTTTTTTGTTTTAACCGAGTAGTAGGCTTATAAAAGAGTGGATAGTTAATTATATATTAAAGAAGAATATTTTTTGTTATTTTAGTTTGTCATTGAATGACATAGAGTTACGTATAAAAATATGTGTACAGAAACTGAATAATACAGAAGTAATTCAGTTAAACGTTTTAAAGCAAATGTCAAATTTGTAAAGACAATCATTTCTTCTTTCAATAAAACAAGAATAAATAAAAAATAAATAAATATCGTACTGATATTAAAATACTAGTACTATTTACTTCTTCTTACTTCTACTATTTATATACTATTACATAATTGCAAATTTTTTTAAATACCATTCATGTTCAAGCATAGAATACGGTAACAACTAAATGGTGAAGTCATTTAATATTTAATAAAAGATTTTTAAAATGGAAGGACAGTGCAAAATAGTAGCTTCATCTTTACTGTAGAAACAAACAGATCGATTGTCTTATCCCTAGGCTCTCTCTCTGTGTACCCTGCTATACGGGAAAAGCAAAAGGCTGCAAAGAAAACGAAATAAACAATTAATAAAAGAAAAACTTGAATAATGGAGATATCTTTCAGGTACTGGGTATTTGGAGAACAATTCTGTGACACGTGGGTGGCGTGCGACGTGATGTGCTCCACTGCTTCCATACTCAACTTATGCGCTATATCGCTCGATCGATATATACATATAAAGGATCCTTTAAGGTACGTACAATTAGATACATTATATTAATCAATTCAACGAAGATTTATTTTTTCATAGTTTCACGCTATATAATGCACATAGCAGACGGCAGACGAAACCTGAGAGCTTAGTGTTAAAATACTCTGTTTCCATTAACAAAGCTCGAAAGTAGGGCGGAAAGTAGGGAACGGAATCGACGAACGGAGAGTTAGTTATTCCATCTGCCTACATTCCTAGCGGGAAAAGGCGTGAAGCGAGCTATTATATTCAAAATTTATAAGCATAAGAAACACGAGTACAACGATAGTCACGTTTCTTACTTAGTGTCGTAATCTTAAAATTTACTTGTTGAATTTTACACCTGTGCTTAAATGACTGCTCTTACCGTCTCAAGCATTATTTAGAAACCTTTTGTTGAAATAAAGCGAGGCCTCTCCACTGTCGTAAAACATTAATAGATCATAACTTTTTGAATTTCACACAAATTGCTAAGCTTGGAAGTTTTTAATTACATATGAGCTTTTAATTACAAAAATGATATATGTAGAGTAAATAAGAAAGATTTTTTAATAATAATAAAAAAATATAAATAATTACGGAAAAAAATAAATAAAATACACCTACATAGTTGAATTAAAGGCATGTATATTATAAATGTATGTTTTTTCAACGAAAAATGGATGAGACAAATAAACATTAAATAAATTTCTCTAGCAATGCACAACTTTGCGTCTAACTTCATCAAAGTTAAGCTACTGTAACTTTCATCAATTTCAAAATTAAATACAATTTACAAGTATTTAGTTAATTTTATATTTCAATTATGTATTTGATTTAGACATTTATTGTAGCAGTACAGCATTCGACTGTAAACGCAACGCGTTGAGGTAGGACACTCCGCTTTTCAATATGTTGAAAATTGAGCAGAAATTAGAGAAAAAAGTGTCATAACAATAGTGTTAGAATATAGATTCTCTATACCTATCCTGCTTGCGGGATATAGCGTGAAGCTAACAAAAAATATATCATTAAAATAAGTTTTTGCCAACAGATACGGCCGCTGGGTGACACGTCGAGTAGCAATCATAACAATTGCCCTCATATGGCTACTGGCTGTCCTCGTCAGCTTCCTGCCCATATCTCTAGGGCTTCACCGGCCCACAGATGAGGTGACGACCACAGAAAGACCACCCAGATACCCAACTTGTGCACTGGTACTGACGCCTACGTACGCTGTGGTATCCAGTTGTATATCGTTTATACTGCCTTGCATTGTCATGATTAGTATATATTGCAGGTTAGTTGTTATTGTTTAATTTTTTGTAGGTAAACTTACGAATAGAAAAATATCTTATTTTTTTCTTTTTTTCATAAAATTGTGTTTTAAGGGCGATATTTATTTAGTGCAGCAATTTTATTTAATTAATAATTTAAATGAACTTTGAAGTTACATTTCATCATCACGACACACACAACATCGAGCTGAATTGCTTCCGCCGAGTCTCTAATCATAATAAATATTCAATAATAAATCCCCGAGAAACTCACATTCCAATTTGCAGCACTATTCGCTCTGTAGTTCCGACTGTACAAAGTCCGTCAGTCTGTTGGTAACAGAAAAGTTTTATATACGTGTAAATAGAAATATTTTCATCCAAAAGCCCTTTTGATATCCATTAATAATGTCATGCGTTGAGATCGTCGTGGCGCAGGAGAATAAGGGTGTGAATGTAACGCGACGGTTGTGGTTGGATCCCCACTCGATTTTCGTCGCTCTGGCACCGAGGTAAAAAGCTCGGCGCTAAGTTCTTCCACATAACATGCAATGCCTCAAAAATTTGGTGGAAAGTGGATCGCTGAGCGTCTTAACACTAGGCTCCCTCTCTTTCATAAGGCAAAATAAGTGGAGAATATTAACACAATGTTCCATTTGTCTACCCTGATTTATTATGCATGATACAACACGAATATAGAAGTATCCTGGTTACTTTTAACCAAGTGCATATAAAATGCACAGTAATGGCACCTTTTTATAAAAAGTTTGAAAAGCTTAGGCATTATAAAGTGAAGCTAAACAATCTTTTTAAGCTTTCATATAAGCTCAAACGAAAGTCCCGCAGGAGTTAATGTCTGTCATCTGTCTAGCACTAGATATTCCTTGAGAAATGTTAGATATTTTTACAAAGGATTTTCAAATCTATAGGGATTTAAAATATTGAACTCTTATATTTAAGTATGGTTTTAAAAGAACGTGTGTGGACATTTAGTTATGACGATCTCGATTTTTATATTAAATATTAAATTATTTTTTATGTTAAACCTCAACCGTGATGCATTTAAGGCGTATATGTTCTCATATCTTACACTATATAAATAAAGCTAAAGATTAGGTATAATGGAACGTCCAAATCTCAGAAGAGAAGTAGTTACTCTGTTAAAATGAAATACCTATATACAAAACTTTCTTCCCAGACTATACTGCTACGCTCAAAAGCACGTGAAGTCGATCCGGGCTGTCACAAGGACAGTCCAGCTACCCGACAACAGGACTAAGTCAGTTAGGACTCGCGTCCACACTCACGTCCACTCATCGCCTTATCACGTCTCCGATCATAAAGCTGCTATTACGGTGGGAATCATCATGGGAGTGTTCCTTTTGTGTTGGGTGCCGTTCTTCTGTGTCAACATCGTTGCTGCATTTTGCAAGACTTGTATACCAGGTGGGTATTTCTATATTTCTATAGGTGTTGATATTTTTGTTTTTGTTTGTTTGGTTTAACTTTTATCTTAAAAACTATATTGAAGAAGAATATTTATCATATCAAAGAAAACAGTGGGGTATGTTTTTTTTTTATTTTATTTTATTTTTTGAGTTCAAGAGCCTATCGTCTGTAAATGAAATATTAAAACTAGAAACCATAGAAATTTATTTTAAAAAAATCAAAATTATGAACTTTGAACATTTCTTTTCGTACTTATGATGAAATAATATATGTACCAATTGGTACAGAAAATAACTTAACTCATATTATGTTGTGTGTCAAATGGTAGTCAAGTATTCGTTTGTCTATTATTTGCATCAATTAGCCTTAATATTTTTCTAATCAATGACATAAACAACGCAATCTAAAAAGATTTTAAATATTGTATTTCTCTAATTACCTGAACCGAGGTGTTTGTTTATAAGGCACAGAAGAATTCTCAGCCAATACTTCTTAAATTGTTTTTAATTAAATAAAAAGTTTTCCTAAGTTATTAAAATAATACACTACCATGTTTAAATTAACTCATAAAGGCCTTTGATGTAAAGTTAGAAATGTCAGACCATATTTTGAATGTACATCCTTTGTACAAATTAATTTAATCAAAGACTATTGATATCACAAAATTTAAGTTAATTAACGATTTTAATTATAAATTAATAGAACGTATATACACCCAAATTGAATTTATACACATTCCTCGTACACAAGATTCTGTACTAATTAATTATGATGCATTACCCAAACCCATACGTGACATAAAAGATAATGAGAAAATAAATGAACAATCCTAAGGATCTGTGGCTCATAAAAATATTTCTGGCATTAAATAATTGATGGCCGATCTAAATCGAATGCTTGAGATACGTGATAAGGAAATTACAAATGAAATTGCCTCAGAGATGGTCAAATTGGTGGATAAGCATTTGGGTCAGTGTGTTGTGAAGGCAGCCGTAATTAGGAACAAAATATATTCATTATTATTGAGATTATAAAAGCACTTTATGGTTGTAGCGCCCTAAGTGTTCTAAATTAAATGGCTTATTTAAACATTAGCGTTGATAACATAATTTTTGTTATTGTGAAAATGGTTTAACATTTTTATTTCAAGTAATATAATTGATTTCAAATAATATTATGCTATGAATTTATATGTATTTTAGATATATTTTTAGTTTGCAACCAGTATATATTTTTTTAATATATATTTTACTATATAACCTATATATATCATATTTATATTTCTATTATTAAATTCTGTATACGCAAGAATTCCCATACATAACCTAAAACTTTTATTACAGATCTCGCATTTAAAATCCTCACGTGGCTCGGCTATTCCAACTCCGCGTTTAATCCGATCATTTACTCC
The DNA here is from genome assembly GCA_000313835.2 of Heliconius melpomene melpomene. Lineage (NCBI taxonomy): Eukaryota > Metazoa > Arthropoda > Insecta > Lepidoptera > Nymphalidae > Heliconius > Heliconius melpomene. Next base: position 100,244 of record HE669327.1, on the reverse strand, counting down.
ATATTCAACACGGAGTTCCGTGAAGCGTTTAAGAAAATACTCACGTCCAAATATCCTCCTTGTTGCGGATATCAGACGGTAAGAGCAAACACACCGACTAGAAATGATAATTTCGTCACTGATTACGGAACTAAGACTCTGGTAGTTCGAAGAAGTGGCTCCTTAGGTCTTTCTGGTGTCGATCCTACTCCGAGGTCTTCGGCTGAATCTGTAAAACCTTTAAGGGATTATCACATCTGACAAGAAGACGGGAGCAGCAACAATGGACTGCTCGACAAAAGCGACGTAGTGTAAGTAAAAGACTGTTTATTTTGTATATCTATCTTATGAGTTGTTCGTGTAACGTAGCAATAAGATGCCTAGCAATTCTCTTTTACATATCAAGTTGATTAGTATAGGCGCATTGATTAGAGCTTCGTGCGATTCTTCTAATAACCCTATTAAAAATAAGAAATAGATAACGTTGGAAAAACTATGAATTATAAAAGATTTATATTTAAAATTAGCATAAAATAAATTCTCTTTAATTCTCTTGATGTAGGATTTTTGTAAGGCATCCATTTTTCTATTTTATTGATCAGTTTTGAGTTAGTAGAGTATATTAAATGTTTTAAAAAAAAAGATATGTATAAGTCATCAATCTTTTGTCTTTTCAGCTAAAATATGTATGTATGTGCAAGAAGTGTAGCTTCAAATTAAATAACTAAATTATTAAATCAAGTTTAATACCAAAAATAAAAATTTTGTAATAGAGTAATTTCATCTTCAATTTATTATATTCCTGTGATACTTTTGTATATAGTTAAAAAACTTATTTTTAAAAGTGTAAATAAGAATACAATATTAAATATGTTATTAATTAAAGTGTCTCACTATTAGTTAATATTTAATAATATAATGATCGTTATTGCCCCATTTTCTTACATCGTTAGTATCTTTCTGAGTTGAATTCAGTGAGAAACCTCTTTATTTTCCACTTAGAATTTTTTGAGGCTGACTGACCAAGCCAAATAAATTCTTTGGGTATTTCTAGCTAATAATAATGGTCTTATGGCTTTACTTGTGTTATTATATGCTCTTTGTTGGCGAAAATATAAACTTATTTTAGTTAAAAGGAGACCGTTTCGCCTAAGTATTACCCACTTATGCCTCTTTCCGTCATAATACATGTACCTATAGCTTTATCTACTAGTCAATTTAGAAATCTTTGTTGTTCCTAAAATCATATAACACTAAATAATATAATTTTTTAATATACTGTTGTCATATGTAAAGATATATAAAGATTATAAATGATTCTCATAGAAATTCATTAAATGTTTAAATATGATTGTTTTTTTTCTTTATTTAAAAATCTTTCACAATTAATAAAAAATAAATTATTTCCTTCAGAAATTAGTTAAATAATATAATAATTCGTCATTTGATATTAAAGGTAATATATTTTTTGAATTGCTAATTTAACTAGAATGCATTCTTATTATTGCATCTTTACTGTTACTCCTGTAATACAAACAATTTATTCTTCAAGCTTAGTTTAAAAGTTCTCAAGAATATTTAAATTACATACTTATCGTGAATGAGGCTGTCCTGACCATAAGGGGCATTTTCATATCTTCGCTCTGGCACCAAGGCAAAGCGCGGATTTCCGCCACTTTACTCGCAATATCTCAAAAACGGTAAAAAGTGGTTAAGAGAGTGTTTTAATACTAGGCTCCCTCTGCCTACCCTGCTATATACAGGATTCAGCGTGAAGCTGATAAAAATATTAATATATGTTTTTATTAACTATGGCATATTATAATCATGATTTTTTTGGTAATGATATTATTAAAATTTCAAATATGTATGTTAATGTTTCTCCAACATACTACGGGCTATTTTAATATAAGCATAATTTTATAAATAAGACACAAATTTGATTTAGACTGTAAGAAAAAAAAACAATAAATAACATTTGCAAAATGAAAAAAAAAATAAACATTTTAAATAAAAAAAATATGAATTTTGAGAACTTTTGGACTAAATTTTGATACTGTTGTCATTTGAAATTCTATTTAAATAATAAGTAAATGTAGTAGATTTATATAGTTAACTTAGTACCAGATGCTTTCCAGAAGTACCTTTAGTATATATGAATATATTACAATGGGGAAAAGCGCTAATGAAATTTATTGATATAATTGTAAAAATATTGTAATTGTATATCGCTATACGAATGTTGTAATGTTTTTAGATTTTATTTATTGTATATACTTTCTTCTGTAGAAAATATGTTGTAATTTCTTAATGTACGATATATGTATTTATGTATGTATATATTTATTATTTAATATGCAGCTTCTATTTCATAATTAATCGTATTTATTGAAAAGTGGCATTCAAAACAATGTAATCTGGTTGTCTGTAAAGTCGGTTACCGCACTATAATTTTACGTGATAACATTGTAAGAAGTCAATGATGAAAGATTATATATTTTTATGAATTTTATTGAATTATAACCTGTAAATTATCATTATTTTGTATAATACAAAGGAGCTAATTGTTTTTTTTTTATAAATTAACCTTTAATGCAACTCGTTAATTCAAATATTCTTTTATTAATTAAATTATGCAAATTAATTACAAATAACGTAAACGTAATAACAAAAATAATTAAAAGTCAAAACCTTAGGCCGATGGTGCCTCTCTACCGCTTGTTTCGCGCTCTCGCTTGCACACTCGGCTGAGGTGGAACGTGACAAAGAGTCATGCTTTCATGTGCATACAAAAAATACAAAACTTATTGTCAAATAATATGTTCTTGGCGAATATGTCACATTTTCAATACGATGTTGAAACCTCAAGAAATATAATACGTATTTATGTCGTAACGAAGTAGGACAAGCTAAACACAAGTAGGTTAGCTAAAGAGAGACGTTGCAACCAACTTTTAACGCTCGTGTCTCTTATGTCATATAGTCTTGCTGTTTTATTTCACATGGAAAATGATGGCTGCGTGAAATTATGAATCTATATAGAGATTTATGCTTATTTCTACCTTTTTTCATTGATTTAAAGTTGTCTTTTCGTTGTTTGTTCAAGTTTTTTTTATCTTAATAATATTTATTATTTTTTTTAATTATTCTTATAAACAAATTTACTACTATAAAAAAAATAATTGTCTACAGATTTTAGTTTACTTCCTTGCAAAAAGGTATTTAAAAACTACAAAATCCGCCTTAATTCGTATTGACGTGCCCATAATATATTATCTGAAAGTCAATACATTTTATTAAAATCGTGAAAATGTATTTCCCATATCCGTCTATGTATCTACAATGTGCAATTAATCTCAATCACAAGCTAATGGCTTTGGAAGTATTGAACCTTTTATTTTCACTGTCAACTGAGTTATTAAGTTCGCTTCGTATTAAAGTACTGTTAAAGTAAAAGCTGTCACTTTAAAAACTTTGGTTTAAAATATAGACGGGTTCTTTTGGCAAATAACATGCCATACATATATATAACATATAATAACATGGCAAACATGCTACTTATAATTGAAAAATATAATAAAATCAATAAAAAGAATCCTTTCCTCTGGTAACGAGGCAAAGCGCAACGGAGTGAGAGTACCTATTAACACAAGGTTCTAGGTTCCTATCGTATGTTACCGTTACCGTTCCTAGGTGCCTACCCTGCTATGGGGCATACAGCGTAAAGCTAAAAATAAATAAAATGTATTAAATATTACCTAAACCAAACAGTTTTTCATTGAATGCAAGTGATTATTGATATTTAATATTTAAAATATTATAATAATCTAATTGCAAGCTGTCTATATGGCTATAGAACTTAAAATAATAAACTATACGATTTAATTCGCTGGATTTGAACCTGAAAACCAACTAATAAATGAAGTTGAACATTTAGAATCGTTACATTTCAGGTAAAATACGATAAAAATAAAAGATATAGCTATATATATGGGATAGACCATCAGCTTTATATAGTCGTCCGTGGGGAATGGCGCGAGAACTAAGCCACTGTGTGGAGCAACGCGCTTCGGTAATTTTATCTCGGGAACGTGGAAATTTTATATTTCGTAACTAACTCTTTTCACTTCTGCATAAAATTTTTATTACATATTTTGACATTTTTTTAACTTCCCGCTGTATTCTGCACGTATCTGGGTAGGTAGTGGGAACCTAATGTTAAGACCCACATGATGTAACCGTGATAGGTTTTCTTTTTGATCCAACTCGAGGAAATGAAATATTTAATATTGTCATTCCTTCGCTCTGGTGTCAAGGCAAAGTGCGGCGTTGAATTCCGCCACTCAAAACGCAAAGCCTCTAGAATTCTGGAGGATTGGCTGCTAAATGAGGAATACAGCGTGAAGCTGATTTAATTTATTTTATTTTAGTATCAAATATTTATTACTTAAAATTGAATTTAAAACACCTATCGTTTACTAAAAAAGCAATGTTGGAATTTCAATAACTGTCCATATTATTATAGAAATAATTAAAAATATAACCAAATTACGCTGTCAAAATGTCACAATCTTGAAATTTAATATCATATTTGGACTTCATTTTTCTTCTAAAACATCAAAGTTATAAATAGCGCTCGACTAGAAATGGCCACGAAAATATTTCTCTTGATTTTCATAATATTCGAAGCGTAACGTTCATTGCGCATGAATGGAAAAAAACAGAACTAAAATTATGAAGCTTGTTATTTATATACTTTATTTAAAGTTTCTAAATATTACTAATATTACAAATTGAAATTGTAAACATTTGTTCCATTTTCACACAAAAGTACTGAACAGATTTGATAAAACTCTACAGTAATATAGTCTATATATCTGAATAATTCATACTATATACAATTTATATAAACGTATTCTATAATTTGGCTGTAATATTGGGAAACATGTTGTTTTGAACTTAACACTACTCTTGAAAATTGGTGAAAAGTCCCTCTTTCTACAATCCTAGCAACATGAAGCTAAAAAAATAACTTTCATAAATCTAAATATTTTTCATACAAAAGAATGGCGTCATGTTCACACTTTTATTCCTACTTAAAACATTGTTTATTTTAAAAGAATAACTTAACTTTCTGAACTTCAGATTCAACAGTAACCTTTTCCAAGTAAATATCAATCGCAAGAATAAAAGATTTCTACCAAAGCTGTTTCTAGTCTTTATTAATCTTAAATCTAAATAATAACTATCAAAATAAATAAACTATTATAAATCATCAAAATTATAAAAAGATTACATTATAAAATTAAGCTAAAAATGTAAATATTTATATTGTATTAGTTCAGATATATTATATCTTATGAATCTTTTGTCGTACTAAGAATTACTGTAAAATTTAGCTTGTAAGTGACAATCTTTAATGAATCAGTATTGTAAATAGCATTTTCTAAGTTATAACTAAGTCTTATCTGTTTCAAGCTTGCCAAGAATAATTGATATACATATATATCTATATATTATTTATTATGAGTGTATATATATTATATATGTACTATGATTTCTAGTCAAATATAAAATTTATTCCAATATTATCGTTTTATTTTTATATCACTTATCCTGAGAGTAATATTAAATATTATTAAATTTCCTGCAAATATTGGCGGTCGACGTGTCGAAACGGCACAGATGGCTGCTGGCGTGACAGTTATGGGTTCGATTCCCACTAAGGGAAATAATTTAATTACACTATACATATACAATCTACGTGAAATCTCTTGAATGGAGTATCTTATCTTGCCTTAGTCTACCATGGTATATGCGAGATACAGCGTGAAGCATTTTTTTATAACGACGACTTTTCACTTTTCACGGAAATCGAATCTACAACTATCATATTGTGCAGTTTTATTTATTTATTCATTGTAGTACAACAAATTGCAGACAAGTTAAAGAAAAGTTAAAGTTTTAAATCGGATTTCTGTCGAAGTCACACTATTGGAAGTGAATGGCATTTTAAGTTTTATAGTCCAAATAATATAAATTTCGTTCAAAATAAATTTAGCTCTAGTTTTTAAGGGATGATAAAGATCATTTTATAAGTCACTTTGTTTTGCAATTCTGGCTGCACCCTGCATTTAATATTTAAATATTAAATATTAAATGCTAGTTGGACAACTAACTATCACGTTTTATTTTAAAAACCTTTTAGTAATAAATCTAAAATCTACAATAAGAATTATTTATGAAAGTAATATTGATCAACCAGTTAAATATTTTTTTAATTAAAAATGGCCCAATTGCTTTTTATAAAAACAATTTCATTTGTCCATATGACTAAAATTATACAATTTTGCTTATTTTAATATTTTTGGGAAAGACTAAAGTACTAATACTTTTGCGTTAGTCTATAGCGAAATGCTAAGCTGCTAGATGTATTAGGAGGATGTACATATATATAAAGGTATATACAGTATTCTGTATATTAACTAAAGTACTTGAACATATACAAGATTTAGGTAACAACTCTATATTTCGATACTTTCAAATGTATACTAAATATCATTTTAAAAAGGGAAAAGGAGAATTTGTTTGGTGGAACGCAGGAATTATTGATTTGGTGTTTTTACGTTTTCTCATAAATAGTTAATATTTTATACAAATATATTTACAATTAAATTTAGTTGACGAAAGAAATAATATATAACCTAATATTATATGTAATATTTTTATATCAAATTCATCATAAGACAATGAGAAAGCAATTTCTATTAGGATTCCTAACTGATATGTATAGGAGCTCCATTATAGCGTCGCTGATTTGATAAATGGTGTGTCGATCGTTTTATCTTCGTCGAAAGTAAGTTTTTTTATAGATTCAATTTAGTCATAGAATATTAAGAATATAGAGTTCTAACGTATTTGTTTTTAATATTGTAAAGTAAATTTATTATAGTAATGTATCCTAAAATTTTCTAAATTTTATTATTTACTTAGGAACCGTAGACCTGAATATTTGATATTAATTTCGGTTTGAAATTTCCTCGCAGTCTCGAGATAAATATTCTTGACAGACGGACGACAAAGTGATCCTATAAGAGTGATCGATGTTTTCTCTTTTGATATACAGAATTATAAAAAGAAATAACTTTACACTAAAATAATAAGTTCTTTGGACATGTCTCCCGAAGAGGAAGTGGCTCCATCGACCGCCTGGTCGTGCAGGGCAGAGTGGAAGACACTAGAGGGCCAGGAAGATCTCCCATGCGTTGGACCGACCAGCTTAAGGCTGCAGTAGGGGGAACCTTACATGAGTGTACCAGGCTCTCAGCCAGTAGAGATAAGTGGCGAATGCTCGTGAGGCGTGTAACATCTGCCGCTAATGTCACTTTGTGATGACCACGACCGCTCTGACAAGAGTGTTGCGACAGAGAAGAAGAAAATAATGCATGTAAAAGATAATATATAATAGCGTAGGAGCTCCAGTATGTCGTCCAGCATGCGGATAAAGGGTAGTATCAAGACGGAACTCAACGCCGCCCGTTACCAGAACGAGGAAATGAAAATCTTAAATATCTACGCAATATATTATTACCCAACTTTAGCAATAAGTTCAATTGTAAAGAAAACCTTCGTGATAAAGGAACACTGAGTGCGCGGCTGTGGTCGGATGCCTGCGTCATCGCGGTATTCAACCATTACCGAAATTCCTGCTCGCGAAGCACGAGACGTATTAATACCGAGAACATTGTGAAGTTATATTTATTAAGCGATCTCTTTATTATGTTTTATATTTGTTTGTGGCGTTACTTATATCTTATATTTTTCTATAACCTTCCTGTCAATATACACTAAGGTGTTAATAAAAATTATGAAATAATCAACTGACTGCCAATATCTGTCAAATAAATACGTATATTATACGTAACTACAAAGTTTTAGAGATATCTGATATAGGAAACAGTTTAAGTTTCATCAAATTCGGCACAGTTCTTTTTGAAATTGGTTAAAAATTACAAATACCGAACGTGTTTTTTGTGGGTTTGAATCACGATTTGGATATATCTATTCAATTTAAATACATCGCGACGTTGAGTTCTGTACCTAGACAATAAATTTCTGTTTTTTTTTATAAATACATGTATTTATCCAATTACCAAATGTATGCTAAAATATAATATATAAACCAATGCGAAAATGCATACTAAAAATATTTTTGTAAAATCTAGAGCGGATTTCTAGAATTTTTTTTAACAAATAAATATATTTTCTATCCCATACATAAAAACTAAGTCCTTTGACTATAAAATCAATTTCAAAACTTTTCAAGCTTTATTGCCGCTCGCGTTTAAGCTGTACTCGTATAACCGTTAAATCCGTTAATTGTTTCGCCTCTATCGTTTTGTATCCATTCAACGGAATCGCGTTGCATTTTTTGTATCCAATCTATACTAATATCTATTGTGCTATTAAAAAATTTAAATATTAACAATGGTCGATTGTGTCGATTTATTGTTATTGTTGTATTTAACAGCTGTCATGTTCCCATCGTGCCATTCGTGGCATAAGGGGCTCCAACGTGTGATTGTAAACGCGATTGTGGATTCGATTCTCACTCGAGGAAATGAAATATTTAAGATTTCCATTTTCTCATTCTGGTAATGAGACAAAGCGTCACGTTGAGCTCTGCCACTCCATATGTAAGGTTTCCAGGATTCGGCGGAATATGGGAAGCGGAAGAGGAAACGTTGATGGCACCGTTTAATAGCTTCACGGCAGGTAGGCAGAGAGAGCTTAGATTCAAGAGTCTCCGTTCCCATTAAGACACTTCCGTTCCCCAGCTACAATAATGGTATTGTAGCTAAGATGGGGTACTATTGAATTCATTGCTTGTACAGTAGTAGGTTTTGCTCTGCCCAGCCTACTAAATGCGGGATACGTCTGGAAACTAAAAAAAAATCCAGCTCTACTTGACAAAATACTAGGTTTAAAATGCGCTTAAACACTTATCATCATTAAGCGAGCAATAATCTTTTTGAAAATAGTATGGTGAAACAAAATTATAACTGCAATATGTTATTATAAGCAGTCGCCATTTAAATATTATTTTATAGTTTTTAAATTATAATTTTCTCGAAGTAGTTAATCAAATAGTTGCTAGCAGCTTCATTTCCGTAGATTTACTTTGTCGCGCAAAGTTTCCTCTCTTATCGGAAGCCTTACTTTTCATGAACAAAGTATCGCTAAGACTTTTGAAAGTGCATTATAGGACTTTAAAATATATTTAATTAAGTTTAACCATTTTAAAACTTAGTTAAGACAACGTTCGAAAAAGATCAAAACGAATAAAAAATTAAAACTTTCACGCAGGAGAAAGAAGAGAGAGAAGGTGAAGGTGAAGGTTTCGTTTCGTAAACCTAAAATAAATAATGAGATTTAATACTATGTATTATAAGGTTTTACTGTAAATACTACAATATAACTTTAGGACTTTATGTTAGAAGTAAAATAATTTCTTGAATTAAAGTTAAGCTAACATGAGGAGCATACATAATAAAGTTTTTGGTAAACTTTTAGCTTTACCTCTTTAAATTGCACATTTCCTGCAAAGGTTAAGCTAAATTCCTTATTTTAGCAGTTGGAAATACAGTTAGTTAAAAACGACCGTATTTCATAAGTTCTGTCTATAATCAGCTTTAACCTGTATCCTGCACACAGTAGAGTAGCAGAGGAAATCCAGTGTTAAGACACTCCGTTTCCCGTTTTCCGCTGGATTCTGTAGGCATTTTGTTTTAAGTGGCGGAACTAAACGCCGCGCTTTTGCCTCGACACCAAACAATGAATATTTCAAGTGGGAATTGAACCCACAGCCTATCGCAATCACAGTCACACACCAGTGCCTCAGAGCTACGACTGGCCATTACAAGTTAATTTATTGAAACAAAAACTCACGGACATATTGGTAATTGTTATAACACAAACAGAACAAATTTCTAGAAAATCTATCTAATAAATAAGCAATTTTATATAATTTTTTTTAAGAATTGATCTTCAAAGAATTGAAGACAGAAATAAAAATTTTAAATAAAATATAATTATGCCATATAAATTTTATATTTTATATAAAATTTTTATTTCTGTTATCAATTCTTTCAAAACTTTTAATACTTTTATTACTTTATTTCATGAAATTTATTACCCAGAGTCAATTACTTCACAAATAAAATTCACAAAATCAGATGAAGTTGTATAGAACTACTATACTTACCTATTTTAATACTTCAAAGGAACTAACTCTAAAATTAGTTCTAGAAAAGTTTTACAACTAGCTTCTTGAAGTACAAAAGGATAATTGACCATATACAAGAAGTCATTCAAAGAAGTATAGTAAATTGAATAATACTGCATAAGTGGCATTGTCAATATACAATAGATAATGAATTCCCATTATAATTGAATTAATGTCACCAGGAAAAAAGATAATAGTGTTTAGAACTACTTTAAGAATATTTTATACATGTTTATACATGTTCAAGCTATGAGGCAGTTTCTTTCGCAGTTTGAATGTAAACGTGACGCTCACGCTTTCCTGGTTGAGGGAATGATTATATTTAAATTAATGAATTATTTTAATTATCAGGGTAAGCAGGCGGAACTCTCCGTTCCCCGCTTTCTGTCAAATTGCCGAAGCATTGCGTGTTGAACGGCAGAACTTAACGCCGCACTTTGCCTCGACACCATTCAAATAAATATATCCTTTTCTTGAGTGAGGATCGAACCCACGAGCAATCGATTTTGCAGCACACTTTGTGCACCTGCGCCACGACTAGCCTCATTTCAAACAGTGACTATGGTAAGTTAGTGGTAAGTAGTACCTTACGTAGCATGTTATATGTTAAACATTTACGTATTACAGTCAATCAAAGGGAAGTAATATGAAGTTACGTAATTGTTAAAGAGAACCCATTAGCTAATTGTTTGAAATTTTACCCTGTGACATGCTGTTGTTGATGTTCGGAATTTAAAATAATTATGCTATATAATTTTCTGTCAAATGAGAGGTTGTAATGACGCAACGGCTTAGCACCTGAGTTGTAGTTATAGTAGAGGGTTCGAATCTCTCACGGCGGAATGATTTTTTTACAACGTACCACCGTGGTTTCGACTATTTTCAGTTTGAATTACACTCGGAATAAGTTCAAGAGTAAGTAATAAGTTCCCTAAGCAGAAACAGAACCAGCTATCCAGTTTAGCGAAATAACGTTTAATATACAATAATGCCTATTGGAGGTTTTTTCCTACATTAAATAATGATAGATATTGAAATTAATAAATAATTTTTTTATAAATAAAACGAACTGAACATATTATACCTTAGCTTTAAGTTCCACTTAGTGAATATTATTGAAATATGGTAATTTATAAGGGGAAATAAAATCGTAGCTTCCACTAGACAATATGAAATTCATAATATTTAATGCCTTTTAACTCGTATGAGTGTGACGAATATTGAAGAGAACTTAAGTGAGCTTTTAATGTCATAAGTGATTTTGCAAATTTATGAACGGCTTTGAATTTATTATTAACTAGCAACCCGTGTATGTTCGATTACGACTTCATGGAATTAAATAATTTTATTGTACTGCTCTGGCAACAAGATGAAGCGCGGCGTTGAGTTCTGCCACTCAACACGCAATGCCTACATAATTCGGCAGGACATGGCGGACGAAGCGTTTTAACACTGGAATCCCTCAGCCTACCCTGCCAGATGCGTAAAGCTAAAATTAAAAAAAAATATCCCGAGACAGAAATTACTTTGAAAATTAATCTTTTCTAAAGATAGATGAGGTACCTTTCTTTTCTGTAGTTATGCGGCTTCCTCTATTGTGAGATGCAGTTTCATTGTACATTGAAAATTTATTTGTGCTAGACTAAAATGAAGTTGACTTTTCAAATATTTTTATATACCAAATATTTTTTCTTTAAATGTCTATAGATTTTTCTATACACAGAGAGAGAAATTGAAAATAATTCATTCTCTTGTGTAAGCATAGAATCCACACCCATCGCCGTTACGTCAGAGGACTTTTTTTGTTAAAAAACAAAAAAAATCTAAGTTCCATGAGATAATTGTGAATTTGTCACGAAGTTAGTTATTTAATTTTGCAAAAACAACATTCAGCCCTTTAGACGAATTTGTCATAGTTGTTTTGCCTCGTGGTTTATTAGAATACGAAAATTTAAACTTTATGCTCCACTGATACCAACCAAAATCCTTTGGCTCAATGTTATTTATGTAATTTTAAAATAAATGCATATTTAACGTACATTTTGAACCTAATGACTTTTCGAATAAAGCTTAAAATAAAATATGATATAGTTAAATAATGCACCCACTACAATAATTATGTCCATACAACGTAAATCAGAGAAAACCGCAGACATTTTGATTTATACGTATAATAGTATCTCCCGTTAGTTCATTTTATTTAAATGTTTATTAGTTAACGCGATACGTTAACCAAAATTAAATTTTGAATTTGTTTTTAGGTAGAACTAGGCTACGCCCGTAACTATGTTTGACATGGACTTAAATTCGTAAAATGTAAAACCTCGCTTTTCTCGTTTCCATAGGATTTTTTAAAAAATCTCCCTTAATTTAAATTTTCTAAGTCAATCAATAACGAGAAAGATTTTTTATTTATACATAGATTTTTAGAAAAAAAATAGTAATCAAATATTGAAATATAATCATTTTCCCAAGGGTGTATCGAACCTGCAACTACTTACAATCAGACGCTGTTCTATTGCGCCAAGACGTCTTCACGATTTATGCCTTTTGTGTATTATATAATATTAAATAGATTATTCCATAGAAAATCATTCTGAATAATAAAAATGCTTTTTAGTAAATCAACTGTGTTTCATGATGAAATAAGCTTTCAAATCTTATTACGAATGGAAACCCTTTTACGGTATAAAGGTTTTATAATTTTCCCATGGTTATGAAGGTAAAAAATGTAAGGAAAGCCCGAGCTTTGATATAGGGAAGCTACTTTCATTATAACATAGTTTCAGTTCTTTGCGGTTAACTTATTACAATAAAAATACATATACTTAAAAAAACACCTAGGAAACACGCTTTCCCGCATCTAGCGCTATAATTTTGTGCTATAAGTGGTATATTTGTTTTAGCTTGACACCGTATCGCTATTATAGCAGGATAGGCAGAGGGAACCTTATGTTAAAGCACTCCGTTCCCCGCTTTCCGCCGAATGCTGGAGGCATTGCGTGTTGAGTGGCGGAGGCATGAACTACTTTACTTGTTATTTGCAAAACCAAACCTACAACCATTATATAACGACGACGACGTGATACGACAGAATCTCTTTATCATTTTTTTCCTTATAATGGCCGTTTTAGGATTATACTATCTTAAACAATAAACATAAAGAATTATAATAAGAAAACAGGTCACCTAATAACCTAAAACGCTTTGTTTCAAACTCACTTAGTCTCGGAAGTTTAGTCAAATTGCATTAATATTGGAGTGACGTCTCCGACGTGACATAGCTTAAGAATTTAATAAATCTTCACTATGAAATGCATTACATAATTTAATAGCTAGCGACAGCTGAATGAGCGGTGGATGAGTGGCTTAAATAATTTCATTTTGCTTGGCCTATTGGCATATATTTTATAGTTACCTTTATCTATATATATAAAATAGAAAGTTCACTCACTCATCACGAAATCTCAGAAACTACATGTGCTAGGAATCTCAAATTTTGCATAGGAGTTATTTATAGGAAGTAGGTGCTTGCTAAGACGGGAATTTGCAATATTCGACTTCTAAGGGGTTGTTTTTGGGGTCGAAAGTTTGTATAAAACTTCGTTACTACAAATGCTAGGAGTATCAAATTAATAATAACGTAGTTCACGCAGGCGAAGCCGCGGGCGGGCCGCTAGTCCTTTATATTTATAAAGATAATACTGACCAGTAGAGGGCACTAGTAGGGTCACAAGTGTGTGTGAGTTCGATCCTCACTAGAGTTAATGAAATATTTATTTAAATTTATATTTTCTTGATGTCGGGGTAAAGCGCGGCGTTGAGCTCCGCCATTCAACACGCAAAATGCCAGAATGTCTCAACACTGGGTTCCCAACAATATTGACTTTCATTTGTGACGGTTGTCTCTTTAAATCCCAACCAATATTTTTTAAATTTTTTTAGTCTATTTGAATCAACATAAAATGTGTTTAAATAAGTGGAAATTACATAAATATTAGAGCATCTTTCCGCAAAATTCTTTAGACATTACATGTTGAGAACTCAAGACCAAAAATATAATAATAAATAGTATAATATTCATTTGAAATAATCAATAATTATAATAAAAGTTATTAAAACTTCAAATTTAATATAAACATAACATCTTTGGTGTTTTGTCAACTACCTAAACTAAGTTATATCGACGCAGGAAGGCTGAGGGGAGGTTAAATTAAATAAGGGCCAAAGTACAAAATGAGCTCGTCAAACAATTCCTTAGCAAACATTTAAGAAGAATACAAGTAGGACATTAAAGTTAGATTGCAAAGTTGTGTCTATAATACGATGTTGGTTTTGCTTTCAATAAGTTAGCCAATTCTAATGGTTTGTTACTTTGTTGATTTATTTCGTTACTACCTGGAATTTATCTTATTTTAGATAAATAAAAATGCGTCGATATAAATAAACATATATTATGTTAATAAACACATAGATTTAACATTTATGGAGCACTGTTTTAAGGCTTCTATATTTTTATTTTTATCAAGTGCACCTGGCCAAACCTATAGAGTAAGTAGAGACTTTGTGAAAGATCATATAAAGCCACTATAACACTAATCTCCTGCTGAATACTGAGGAGTGTCATGACACTAATTTCCCTCTGCATATAGCAGGATACTGTTTGCGAGCATGGAGTTCAGCAAACAAAAAGAAAATATATTTTAAATTATAATATAAATAAATAAGTTTAAAATACAGCCTCGTGTTAGCAACCGCAAAATAATAAAATTTGAAAACCATCGATTAAAGCCAATCGCAATTGAATCCCCGTAACGGTATTTAAACCAACTGATTTGTTTCATTTAAAAAGATATACATATATAATTGCTATCATTTATCTTTACACAAATATATCTACAACCAAAAATAAACTTTAAACTGTAAATTTTAAAGTTAAAATTAAAATAACTGATATAACAGCATTTTCAACGATCGCTTTTTATTTTTTACACTGTAACAAGCTAATATAAGTCCTATGTGACAAGTATATAGGATATATTGGAAATATATATTGAAGAAAGATTTTAAATCGGTGTAAAAGTGGCCTTGATTCGATTCTGCCGGGTCGCTGGGCTATTAGGGTAAAGTGTTTCGGATTATTGGGCTGATAAATCCTGGTTTCGTGTAGATAGTGTTATTTTAAATTGTATGTCTTTTCTAGTTATTTTTCACTTTAGTGTGACTGTCGATTCTTGTGGATTTAATTTGTAGTCGAAGAAATGTTTGTATTTAAAAGATTTATCTAAGATCTTGCTAGCAGTATGACATTAAGTTTCGCCATTTAACAGTTAATATCTGTGTTTAGAATGAAAGTCTCGAAAGATAAAGTTGATGTATATATGACACTTCATATTTCAGTAAATTTTGTAATTCATAGAGTATAGCTTAAATACAATTAAAAAATTAAAACACTCTTTGATTGTAATACTAGTAGTAAGTAAATACTAGAAGCCTCTGAAAATGTCCTCTTTTCAGTTAAAGTAAAATTAAAAATATTTTACTCTAACCCAAGGCCTTTTAAAAGTAAACATTTAAGTACTATTATCCGAACAATCACTATCTACGTCGTAGCACGTTATGGTCGCTACGAAGCTTCTACGATAGTCGTTAAAGACAGTACTGTGCATTGCGAGATAAAAGCTTACAAGCTATTACAAAGCCATTACGAGTTAAAATATTAGTAAATTTATATATAATAATAAAAATTGATTTTACTTAATCTTTTTTATCTCAAAACGTTTCTATCGTTTCAATACAATAATGCCACAGATTTTAATTCTTAACTCACTCTCTCTTATATCTCAAAAGATTTGCGAAGAAAATTAGAAACATAGTGTCTCAACACAACGTCCTTTCTGTGTTATACAGGAAAATATATTAAAAAAATACAAAACTGACTTCTTGTCTCAGTTATGCATACTTAATTGATACCATTTACACGAGTCCATTTTAAATTACATTTCATCAAAAATACTTGGATTGTTACAGGAGGACCTTCAGCTTAATTAATTTACTAATCTGGCCCAAAAATAAATGCTTTCGGGGATTCCCACGAAACCTGCGACGCGGAAAATTTAATTCTGTACAATTATATTTACTTGATTACGCTATTTACCAGACAATCTTGTATGTAATTATATTTTATTGTTTTTTTTAATATCGTACATTTCTTTTTTTATAAATAAATGTAAAAATACGTACATTGAAGTATATTTTGTTGAATCCGATGTTGGAAGGTTCAACTAACAATATTTTATAAGTCCACAACACACTGACCCCATGAAATTAGCTTAAAATATCTTAAAAAAGATAAATTATCTTAAAAAATGAAAATAAAATAGAAAAACTCATGACATATTATCCTAGAAGTCATAGATGCGCGGGTTCGATTCAACCCACGACCATCGCGTACACTATCACACACTGTTCCACTAGCCCATGATGGCCTCTATATACATATGTGAACGATAAAATGATTAGTTAGTCCCCCCGACCTGGTTGCTCAGCCGGCCGGCGCACGCCACGCGTCGCCCTCAATGGGTTAATTTTAACTTCAATACCTTTATGTTTGCATCATTGAAATCGTTTGGTTTATGTTTTATAAACAACGTTGGTTTTAGCTTATATGCTGTTGTAAGGTGTAAAGTACTTGTAAATCGACAGGATAGTAATATTTGAGAATCATTGTCTTAGTTATGCATGAATTAGTTAGTTATAGTTTTATACTGCATTTTGTTATAAATTATAATACAACCCTTCCATTCCCTCGCTCAATTGTTTTCGATAATAATCTATAATCAATATACATTTTTGTAGTAAATAACAAATATAATATTTTTAATTTCAGCACATATGGTGCAGGAACTAAAAAATATTATATTTGTTATATACGGTATAAGCAGGGTGGACGGAAGGAACTTGGAAATCTAGTGTTAAGCTTTGTTAAGCACCCCCCTTTCCTTTAAGATACTTCTGTTCCTCCCTCATTCTCGCCGGATTCTTAAGGCATTGCGTGTTGAGTACCAATGCCACTTTTTGCCCCGTTACTAGAACAAGAAAATCAAAATGTTAAATAATTTTTTCCCCCCAGTGGAGATTAAGCCCACAACTCGTATGTACAGTCCCACGTTTGTACCCACCACGATGGCCATACATATATACATAGTTAACATAAACTCTATTTAATATGTTAAACCATAATGCTGTGTGTTTATGCTCCACAGTTTGGTCGACGCAACCAAGTCGACGTGTGACATCCTCATTGCGCTAACCTGATTGGATTATACAGGTCGACCGTATTGTCCGATGAATTTCAACTAGCTATTCGTATAGTTATGTATATATGCTATGTACTAAATACACCTTATATACTGTAAATAAAAAAACAGCTTCACGCGCTATCCCGCACACAGCATGGTAGGAAGAGGGAACCTTGTGTTAAGACACTACTTTTTCTCCCTTATCACCTTTTATATACTATCAAGAAATCTACTCTTTTTTGATCCATCACTTTGTTCTTTTTGATTACTCAAATTATAATAATGTTAAGCTTTTATACCTTAGTTTAAGCTCTAATAATAAGTCAAATTCTGGACATGAAGCAAGTCATAGAGAAATATTTGTATATATTTAAATGTATTCAGAGCCAATCAGCATTGCATTGTAGAGTTGTAGAGGGGACGGTCCACCAAGATGGTCTGCAAGTACACTTGACCAACCTCCCCTAGAATTGTATTACGAAGTTTTGGTCTTCGTAAACCGTTCGTTTCTTGTTAGCATAATCTCATATCTTATTTATATAAGTATATTTAGTCATGAAATGTGTTCAGAATAAATTCCGATAAAATTTTATAATCATCCATATTGTGATGCAAATTGAACGATGATGTATTAATATTTACAAATAAGAAGTAATAATTCGTAAGTTAATCTGCGATTACTATAATAAATCAAATAATATATGTATGTCATAAATATATATATCAAAAAAATAATTTTACCAAAAAATATTTAATTAATACAGAAGAACACCCAAGCCACATTTCAATATCTTAATTATAACAAGAAAGCTAGTGATTGCTTCAGCCTTATCACTCAAGTGTTTTTACAAAATGGCCGCTGTTGGTCTACTGTCAAATATTAGTCTATCCATTAAATAAACGCTGCCTTAAATTGATTGGCCGATGTTTGATTTGGAATCACTTAATTAATAACTAACAGAGCTTTCATTGAAATCAATTTATAAATTGCACTCTAAAGTCTACATGAACAGATTTGAAGCTGCTTTATTTGGTGATGCTATAGCATTCACATATTTCAATTAACGTAAGTAAGCATAGAAGAATATTTGATATGTAAGAGAATGTTATGGAAATATATTGGATTTTAATTTTTTGGGGTTCCGTACTTTAAAACGTAATTATTTAGAATGATTTTGTCTGTCTCTATGTCTGTCGCGCTATCTGTCAAGACCCATTTCTTTCAAGGTTTTGCATGAGGAGGCATCAAACTAAAATTATTATCGTTTTTATGTGACCTTCCTCTAATATCATAAATTCTTCTATGTTTCGTACGAAGGTCAACCGAGGTCAACTGAAGGTCAAACGTGAGTGATAAGAGAGGCAGAGTCTCTACCTGCTTCTTCTGTAATACCCACGTTTTTCTGTCGTACTTATAACAGAGCATTGTGTACGCTCTAATATTCAACTTTGGTGACATTTCGTCACCTTATCAATGCAGTCAAGGCACAGTAAACTCTGTTAGCGGCAGCAATATGAATTTCACCAGCACTAATTTTGGCTTATCTAATTTTTAAGCGTCAAACAATGGTAAAACCTGATAACATGAACTTTAATGCTAAATCGTAGAATAAACCCTAGAATTTAACTTCTAGATAAACTAGTCCAAGACGTATTATATAATATTCATTTAACTACTAGACAGATAAGAACGTTAACTAAGATCTGTGGCAGACAATCGCCATTGTTCTCTCTTAATAATAGTCTCCCATTGTTTTCCACGATGTTTGCGGGTTATATTATATTACGAAGTCAATTAAATATGTTTATAAAGATTATCGGTTTAATCAAATTATACCAACTGGATTATATAGATTTTTAAATACTTTTCAGCAACATTCAACTGGGTGGACCAATTTTTTATTTGATTTAAATTGTTATTTTTTATTTGAAAGCTGGTGTTTCTAGTGTGGTCCCATTTTAATTTGGTCTTTAAATGGAATGTCTTAATCCTTTAGGATTAAAACACTGATTTTCTGGCATTACCCAGGTACCCTTTTCCTTCCTTGCTATGTGTAGGATACAGCGTGAAGCTAAAAAAGATAAAAGAAAGAGTAACATGTAGATACAATTCCCCAAGTGGGGATGGAACCCACAACCATCACGAGGATAGTCATACGTTGTCCCATTACGTCGTCAGATTTAATTATATTTCCTTTTTTAAAGCAACTCTAAATATATTTCCACATACAGTTAATTTATCTTCTACAAATTTGCGGTTCACCTAATTTGATTCTTAGGAACGTGAAATTGGAAAAACGTTTCAAATTAAAATGGCTGCTTTTGCTTCTACGTAGATATCTCACGTGTTTTGACGTGTGAGCAGAGGTAAATTGGTTCCGTATTTAATATTTATAGGATAGGTAATGTTATGAATTTGAACGTAGCGGGACTCGAACCTGCGCCTCTTAGAAAAAGATTAGTAATGATTTAATAATAAACAAACTATTTTTATATGAATAAAAAAATTATACGAAATCAAATTTGAACCTACAACTAGCGAAAATGAAGGAGAGTACAAGTATGTGTACCCACAACCATCGCGGCTACATAACTCTACTATAATATAATAAAATAAAGTTAATTTAAAAACCACTTTGTAAATGCAAATAGGAATATATTTTTTATTTTTACACACTAAAATAGTACTATTTTGAAATAAAATTTTAATTCTCAAACGAGTAAAAGCTCGAAACTTTAATATTTTATTTAATTGCCGAGCGCTTTGCAAATCCTTTTAAATTCACAGTTCGTCCATTACAGCGGTGTAAATGCTATTTACTAAAATGTTATACGAGTACAGTACTGTTAACTCACTTGATGCATTGCTGGAAAAAGATAGTGTTTTTTAACTTCTTATTGTATCCCGCACGTAGTAGGGCAGGCAGAGGGAATCTAACGGAGTGAAAACGGAAAACGTAGTGTCGTAAGACTAGGTTCGCTCTGCCTACCCTGCTATGTACTGGGTACAGGGTAAATCTGTTTTGAAGTATGTGGAATAAGCTTTAAAAAAATAAGATCTTCTCCAATAAATTTTAAAAAGCTATAAGTTAAACGCGAGAAAATTTAATCGACCCGTGATTTTGTGAACACTGAAAATATTTCAAAATAGACGTAAGTTATTGCATTTAATTTCCTTAAACTGTCCCCGTTAAAAGTAAATGTGTCATTTTTATGTGAATCTAATATGGATAACCAAAAGATTTATGACGCAGCGGAACAAGAGTGTGTCTGTAAGCGCCTCTGGTATAGGTTTGATTCTCCCTTGAAAGTATTAGATATTTGATATTTTCATTTCCTCGACTGGTTACGACAGCCGTTGAGTTTAGCCACTCGATACCCAATGCCTCCAATATTCAACGGAAAGTGGAGAACGGAGTGCTATAACACTAAGTTCTGAGGTTCTCTCAGCTGCTATCCCTTGCTCTATGCGGGATACAGCGTGAAGCTATAAAAATATTATAAATGACATTTATGCGTTGAACTAACTCAATCATTGAAATATATATTATAGCATATTCGTTTGTTTCCCATTAATTATCAATTTTTGTTTTTATTTTATCAATATTAAACATGAAATATAATAACAAAATATAATTCGATATCTAAACTACTTGAACTCCGTCTATTATGATTATAATAGATATAATGTTTCTCAACGACACTCCTTCGTATACCGCTTCTTTGAAATGGAACACTATTAAAGATGAAAAGCTCTTCCCCTTATAGATTACGTATCGCTTTCAAATATTTTATTCTCAAGTGTTATAATAGTATATAAATTGTGCCATATGTGTAGATTGTACTTATATTGATATTTCTAAATTGCAGCGTTGAGTTAAGCCAATGAAGCTGAAACAGAGTGTCTCAACACCAGGCTCCCTCTGCCTACCCTGTTACATGCGTGATAGAACGCGAATATTATGAAAGTAAAAAAACAATTTCCTAAAAACAGAATTTTCATTCTATATTTCTAATTTTCAATTAAATAAAAATATAGCAAAGAAATTTCTTTAATGTCATAATAATTTACTTGACACATTTATTGAGAGAAATGGTACAATTTGTTCATGTTGAAAAATTGCAAAATATCATTGTCAAGGCACACAATTGGTAAAATAATGTCACAAAAATTTGCGAATTTCAAAATGATTTCAGTTAACGAAAATATAAGGCCAGTCGTTGCGCAGAAGTAAACGCAACAGATTGTAGGTTGTAGGTTCAATTCCTATTCGAGGAAATTAAATATGTTATACATTTTCATTTTCTTAACAAGCAATGCCACTAGAATAAAATGGAAAGTGTCTTAATGGGAATGTATTGTCTTAGGGTAGGGTATTGCGTAAAGCCAAAAACACGGTTCATGCGATGGAAACTGTGGGATCCAACTCCTGGTTTTTACAGACACTGTGCCCTTGCGCTAGGACGGCCTTTATAATCATAATCTTATTGTTATTACTCAAAGCTTTATTCGTTTATTCTATTTTTCACTAACTATATAATATTCAGATACTAGCGTACACTTAAAATGTGACACTTCATTTTGTCAACGTTTATCAAAGGAGTTGATGGCACTCTAACAGCCTCTTGGCACGCTTCCAGACCGCTCTTGAAACTTATTAAGGAAATAAATATGGACTGAAAATTCCTTAATCGTGAAATCTTTGAAATTCACTTTTTTAAAGAGAGTAAAACGTAATAGAGGCAGTATGTGAATGTAAGCGAGATGGTTGTGTATTCAATCTCCACTATGGAAATTGCTATAAACTTTTTTTATTTCTACGCCCTCTTAAGATATCGTGCAAAGACATCTGTAATTCAACACAGAACGTTACAAATTCGAGTGGAAAGTTGAGAAGGGAGTGTCATGACACTAGGTTTGAAGCTGATGAACAATCGTCCTGAAACCTTGCTTGGATAAGTATGCTTTGAATTTGAACTCAAATATTTGCCTACAGAAGTAAAATGGAATGCTCGAGATGTGAAATGCAAATTTAAATTTCTAACAAATTTTCTATCATTGTTTACAATGCGGGGGCATCAATAGGCGGTCTCGGTGCGAGGGGGATGAGAACAAACTTGCTTCGTAATTCTCCTCTTCTATTCTTTTATATGTTAGTTAATATTGTTATAATACTTATAAGTATCAATTCTTTGATTGGGGGGTTGGGGTTTAGATTGTCACTTGAAGAATAAAGAGGGCAAAGGAAGTGCCTTAATGGGAACAGAGTGTTCTTAGTTTCCCTCTGCCTGCCCTGATGTGTGCGAACTATACATTTGTATAAATTAAAATTTAAAAAAAAAATCTAAATTATAAGCCCTTAATTTGTTTGTGTATATTGTGACCATAAAAATAAGTATATTGTGCTATTTTTATTAATTATTTACTATTAATTTAACTAAACGACAAGAAACTCAACAGTTGCTCTTTTCAATATTGAAATTACATCTTCATTGTTAATACTCATACAATAACAATAAAATAATTCATTAATATTAATTTGGTAGAAATAATGCTAGAAAATATAAATATTTACTAGCATTATTTTACCTGTCTTTTTGAAGACAAAATTTTAAATTCGCAATGTTTTGAAAATTAGGAAACTACGAGAAAAAAATATGAAGCTACTTTATTTTTGTTTTTTACATATAATTTTAAAAGTTTATGTGTCCTACCCATTACGTTTTCACACATATTTACATTAGAATGCTAATGAGAGGATCAATATGAAATTCCCGATAACAAGCGTATTAACAGCTCAGCGTTCGTCAATTATGGTTGAATGAAATTATGAGATACCTTCACTCATCAGCGCTACGCAGAATTGATGGACCATATTATGTAGACTGTAGATAATGCATGTTGGAAATGGAAAGAAATTTGATGTAAATATATCTATACAAATATTATAAAACTAAAGAGTTTGTTTGGTTGAACGAGCTAAACTCAGGAACTGTTGGTTCGATTTGAAAAATATTTTTGTGTTGTACAGTCTATTTATTGAAGATGTCTATAGATTTTATTATACATCGTTTATCATTAAGATGTAACGCTCTCTAGCTTGTAACTAAAGTCAGAGTTACCGTCACTGATATATTCGATTAAAATAATAATATAATTCACTAAAAACATTTATAATATTAAAATGGTCATGGTATTCAAAAGTCATCATTAAAACATAAAATTCTCGACAAAGCGTTGTATTTAAAATCGATTTAATGGCTCGCCTAGGAATGAGAGGCTACGGTTAAATACTTCTATATGAGTACAACACTTGACCGCTTCAAGAGGAGAAAAGGGGAATCCCTTCCTGGGGAATATGTATATTGTAAAGAATAAAAATGGTGCGCCGTAATATATTATAAACATGTATAACCCAAAATTATTACTCATTTTGAAGGTTCCGTATATCAAAAGGAAAAAAACGGAATACTGTTGTGTGTTACTTTGTTGTCCGCCAGTCCGTCTGTCGAAACCATTTGTCTAGTAAGGACGTGGAGGATATAGGATACTTCCCGAAGACCTACATTTACGAAATTTACTTACTAAAACATTTACTATACAGAAAAGAAAAAAATATAAAAAAAGTGAAAAATTATAAATACTTATTAGTACATAGACAAAAATCATGACAAACTTATCTTACTTCTATCTACTTATTTGCCAACTTTTATAAGTTGTAATTTACTTTAAAAAATATATATATAATGAAATTAATATATATTGAAACGATATAATATGTATCTGAGAAGACCAAACAACCTCTAACGTCCGTTCACTTCTAACTGAGTTAGAGAGTTAGGCAACATTAATTACTGTCGTAGGCTTCCTTTTCTCAAGTTTCAGTGGAACTACATAAAACTCAGCTAAAGAGTTAAATTGCTCCTATACAAATAACATTGATAGAATTTGTATAAATATTTAAAACAATGTGGACTTTTGTTTCCATTCTGGTTGATTTGGATAGAATAATTAATGGTAATGGTAGGACTAATTGTATTTGGCTTTTAAAAGGATATTAATTTTATTATGGGGGCATTACTGTAAACGAAATTATTGTGGGTTCGATCTGCACTCCCAAGATAAAACAAGGTGTTGAGTTCCCTCACTCACACGCATTATTTCGGATTTTGGCGGAGAGCGGAGAAGGGAGTGTAATTAACATTAGAGATTCTCTCCGCCTAGCAAGCCTGCCTTTTTAAAAGACACAGAGGCCAATCATGGCGCAGAGGCACCAATGCGGCATTGTGAGTTAGGCTCAAATATTTTTAGTCCATTTTAATAGCTTCAACTATATTAATTTATTATTTCAATATCCCTTAAAATTTATATAATTTATTATTATTATAATTAATCTCTAAGATATCCACGTATGATCCAAATCCAATTAAAGAAAGATCCTGGTGGGAATTGAAAACCCTTTCTGAAACTTACACTAATTTAGACTAATTTGAATATTTCGTTATGCTCCAATCAAATTACCAATAGTTCAAAAGTTTGGCGACGGTATCTGAATAACTCGATAGATGTTACCGTTGTCTTTAGCTATTTAAGATTAAGAAATGACAAATATTATATTTTATAGCAATAGATAAGAATTTTGATACATATTCCAAATTTTTTTAGCTTCATGTTGCATATATCCTACATATAGCACAGTGGCTACAGGAAACGTAGTGTTAATCGAACCCATAACCGTCGTGCTTATAGTCACACGTTTGCACCTCTGTGCCAAGGCGGCTTGAAGACGGCGACGATACCTTCCTAAAGATATACTGAAATTTATTCTTCTCCAATAATGGACAGATATTTCTTTGCCTTTTTTGTTGTTTCGAAAATAAAAGCATTTCAAAAATTATAATACGAAACACTTCCATTTCTATTATCTATGACTGTCCATTCTCTATAAATTTTGACAGCTTCTAACTAGTTTGAATTTGAATTCTTGTAGTACTTTAGTTGTAGTACTGAAATTGCTTTAAAAGTTTAAATTAGAGACTCGATATTAAAAGTTTCTAATAAAATATAATTAAAAAAAAATGAATGAATGAATGTGTCCATTCCAGAAAATATCGTAATAAATTGACATTTATTACATTTTGATTTAAGTAATGAAATATGATATCTTAGAAGACATTGCTTATACTTATCATGCATACATCCAAAGAATCAATAAATTTGGCAAAAGGAAATGAAATAATTAATAGTTTAATTTATTCGCTCTGGTGTCGAGGTAAAGTCGAGTGTCTTAACACTAGGTACCTCCCCCTCCATCCTCTGCTTATCCTGCTGTGTGTGGGATACAGCATGTAATTAAAAACATATCACTATACAAGCAACGCCAAAAAGCACAGCTAAGCGCAACAAAGCCTTACAAACTATTAGGCCTATTATATCCATTATACATTTCACTAATCCCTGAATGTAAATTACTTGTCAATGAATCTTCACATTTCCAATTAAGACACTGCCAGGTCTATTAAGTCGGTCTATATTAATCTAGAACTCAATCAACGGGGTTTGTAAGGTGGAGTGAAGAGTGTGGGTTTGATTGAACTGAGATGATGATTGCTTTCTGAGTACTTACTTTAAGATGTGAAGTATTGAGGGACAAGTTTTATTAAGGGACACAAGCGTTTAACTGTAAACGTGACAGGTATGGGTTCCCATGTATTCCCAGTATTCCCACTCATTACGAGGGAAACTGCGGCGTTTCCACATTCTACACGCAATGCCTCCAGAATTCGGTGAAAAGTGGAGAACGGAAGTATCTGGATATAATAAGTATCCACAACTGGCCTGGCTTTTTAAATAAGCTTAAATACAATAAAAAATACAAGTTATAGAACATTATAACTTTACTTAACATTATAACATCATAGATTTATTAATATTAAAAGTTAGCTGAAACGTGAAAGTCGATTAATAAAAAATATCGTGGAATAAGTAATTTATTAGCAAAACAAAATAGGTAGATGGCTCCACCGAGAGCGATATCAGAAAAGGGGACTAGACAAAATTGTTACCTACGCCAACGTTATGTTATAGTGATGTACTCTACATTTACCAGCATGTCGATGTTTGATAACATTTTTACATACTTTTTTTTGTTTCTACTCTTTACATACTCACTCTCTCTATATATATATATGTATATATAAATTAATTAATTAATCTATATCTCCAGCATAAAAAATCCATTCCAATCCATTAAGTAAAATAATTAAGATATATATGTTTTACTCTACTTAATCTTAAACAGAAGAGAGAGAAGAGAATAGAGTCTAAAAATCTACGATGAGTCATATACAAATACAAAATGCCTCCGAAGAATGCAGATTTTTTTTCTTTAGCCTTGAGCTTGGTTAATTACACTTTTTACAATTACGATATTAAATAAATTAAACTAAAGTTGCACATTGAGTTATGCAATTCAACCCTGTATTTGTACTAATTGATAGAATATACAATATTATTTCAGTGCAAATAACTTTAATTTTGTATTATATTAACACTTTTTTCAGAGATATCGATAGAACAACACCTAACCACTAAAGAAGCTTCTAACATAGTTACCTCGTGCCGTCCACTTTTGATCGGTAAATCTCCTGTTTACATTCTGCATTGATATAGGTGCTCACTGCAAGCCCGTCTTAGGTGCGAGTGGCTTGTACGATATTATACTATATGTATGACATATATATATGTATATATTCTCTTTCAACGTCCCGAAACAGATTGATGGGAGATTACTATGAAATCGATTTTGAAATGTATATTGAAAATGCATAATATTAATGCTGTTATAGTAGTGTGTATTGAACATGCATAATGTTAACGGTGTTATAGTATAATTTGCTGATATTGTCATTTTGATTATACTTTATACATACATACACAGTGCAACGCGATCGACGGATCCCCCCACCCCTATATAATATGTTCGCCGATTTTCGTGGTTCGGCAGATATCTAAGAAATTGTAATTTTTTGGAAAGGTGTCTTAAAGAAAATTGGTTCAGCCCGACTGTTGAGTGGGCGCACGTGATTATTTTTTCTCAATGTAGCTCAATTGTAAGCTTGTATATAATGTAATATTTCAAAACTATCGGGTTATAAATCTTGGAAATGACATGAAAAGGGGTAACGTTTTTAAATAAGCAAAATTTAATAAAAAAATCCTTACGTTTACTAAAGAAATATAATTATTATACAAACACTATTTACGGTAAAGAAGAATAAAAGCTAAAATTTTACCCCCAAGTAAAATAGAGTAGTAATATCCTTACGAAGACTAATATCACGCCGTTAACTAAATAGCTGACGTATTAGATGCGTTTATTCTTAAACACCGTCGTCCCAACTGTGGAATATAAAAACAAAAACTTTACTCGCTATCGAGCGTAGTAACAGTAAAGCCATAATTGATAATTATGATAACAGCTGACTTAAAGTTGTTCCTGGGTTCATGTCCCATTAAAGAACTTCACGCTGCATTACGTGTAGAGTGGCGGAACTTAGCGCCACGCTGTGCCTCGTTATCAAAGCAAAGAAATGAAAATATGATATATTTCATTTTCTCATTAACCTATTGTGGGTGGCTATGTATACTAGTGGATCGCAATATAATGGGCTGCGTGTGAAAATCGATAAGCGATATCCTCTCGATTAAATAGATGATGATATTTAATCGATATGTCGGTCGTTACTTTTTTTTTAAAACTGTACAGTTTTATTTTAAAACTATATTGATGAAGCCCATTTCTTTCAGACATTTATTTTTATAAAACACAACTATTTAAATTTCTAGTTATTCTTTAGCATTATATAATATATCTTATATAGATATTTTTATTAATTTAACATTACTTCGGTAATTACATTGAAATTCAGAAATGTTGAATCTCTAAACTGTAAAACTTCATTCATTTAAATAATGATTTATTAATAAAAATATTACTTTCGCTTTTAAAAAAAAAAAAAGAATAACCTAATTAAATCTTTAACAAGTCAGACTTTCTGCTCCACGTTAGCACTTTAAAGTGAGTGAGTGAGTCCCGGAACACGCCGCAACACGCCGCGCTGTTACAATAACAAAGTTAACACGACATACTAACTGACACCTTTCACAGTTCGTCACAATCCAGAATACGACGAAAAAGCATACATATGACTTTACGGCTAACGCCTATGCCTATAAATGCCTATGGCTGATAACGAAAAATAAACTTTATTTTAAGATTATAAAGTAGAACTCAGGTTGAGCTTTTAACATTTGAGGACATTACTAGCTCGTAATCCTGCCCAATTCATTTCGGCAGTTTGTTAGACAGTTTTGGCGTTTTCTATCGTTGGGCTTTGTTCAAGTTAAAACATATTACTGAGGGATTTTCGTTGTAATTGGTAACATTTTTTTTATATTAACACAAATACTAGAATATTTTCTACGATATGTAAAAGGAATTATTAATTGTAAGGTGTCTACTATGCTCATATCGAATATACGTTTCTGCAGTTTCTGTAGTTGGGCATTACAAAGTCAATACTTTTAAATGAAATTATTTAATGTATTACGGTACACTTCGTGTCCTTCACAGTATTTGAATAGTCGGTTTTCCATACTAAGTATACGCCTTTAATTCGGTGAAATAGCTTCATTTAAAAATTTATAATAGTAATAGTATCTTACAGTTCTTCACAATGAAAATATTTTATTTATTTCTCTAATAGCAAATAATTAATTCTTAGCATATGTTAAAAATATCAAAAACCATTCCTGAATTTACCAATAGAACCCACAATTTAAATAAATAATTAAAAATATATATGACTACCGTACCACAAACGTGTTAAATATGCGCGATTAAATTTCAATTTCTCTCACGTAGACCTACGAATACGTGAGCATGCAATCCAGTTACAATCCCATTTCCCTTCGCTAATAGCACCATTTTCGTTTCGGACAGATTTGGCTATTTAAATTTTGCAGCCTACCCTCTACGGTTACAGAATAGCAAAGTTTACATGATGTAAAGACAGCTAGAAAGTAATTGAAAATAATATTTATACATTAAAAAAACCCAAAGTGTGCGTAGTAAATTTAAGTGCAAACGGAGGAAAGATTTCAAAGGAAAACAGAGTGCCTTCGATGTATGCTGTATCATCGTAATTAAAACAAAAATGTTACGCAAGAGTAAATGGTGGTACAAGCAGAGGGATACCTCAGTTGACCTTCAAGAACACATTATAAACGATACTGGAGGAAACTCAAGATGCCAAAGAGATGACAGAGACTGTAGTGTTTGGCACTCCGTTCTCTCTGGCTATTACGCGAGAAATAAAAGGTGATGCAAAAAAATAATAAATAAATACAAAAACACGATGCATCAATGATTCAAACAATTCAAGCGGTTATACCGGTGACCACCACGGCCCCCAATAACAAACACAATGCCATTCGTAATTTGCAAAGCAACAATGTCCACTGTATTGACCTCGTCTAGTAATTGAGATACACTAGTAGTTGGTAAAATCTCAGTCATTTTCGAGAATATTTGTGAATAGAATAGAATAGAATTTCGAACTTCTCCTTCTTCTTCTTCCTGGCATTAATCTCGGCTATTTCCAGGGTCTGCCTTCCTACTTAACCTACTCCACTTTGCACGATCTTTTGCGTCCTCGGTGGTTAGACCATTGGCAGAATTTCGAACTTCTATTTGTAGTTAATTTCATACAAAAATTAGTGCCTATGCCTGCAAACTTAAGTTTGTCAACTTTTGTAAGTTGTACTTCCAGTTCCATTTATTATGCTAAAATTGGTTCAAAAGCCTCAGTGAGCGAGTGCAACTCGCGCTTTGCCGTTTTTATTTAGTTTAGCCTTGAGTTCCAACACTGAACAGGAACTGAAGAACGGATTGTCTTAATCCTAGGTTCTTTTTTGGTTTTTTAATGGCTTGGTTAAAAAATACATTCATTTACCTAATCTTGAAGAAATAAGGGCATCAAATCAAAGTAAAAGATCAAACTGTAAGTCAAGAACAAAAGATATAAATAAAATAACCTATGATTGATTAAATCCCATTTCGACCAAATACTCGACTTGCAAATAGAAACTAATCAATAACAAGGAAAAAAAACTGTCATACGCAATATTACCTTTACAATTTGGCTGTGCCCTCGTCAAACTAATAAGGGACTTTACGTTTCTCATCTACTTGTAAAGTAGGTATAAACGGTAGAGTAAGCTATTTTAAGCACTTTTTTTCAATTTCACGCTCTATCCCGCATATAGCATGGTAGGCCGAGGGATTGTCCACTCTCGTGCGTTTCTAGAGCGTCCCGAGAAAATGAATTATTTAATTTTTTAAATGAAAATGTTTTCGTGTAAAAAATACACTATGTAGGTATATGTTTATCTTAATCTTCTTTTATTTAGCGTACCTGATATCTATAACATCAGATATATGTTTATAACAAATATAGAATATTGTATATCTCAGTTTCCTATATCATTTAGAAATTAGCATATCTATATTGTATTCCACTTAATCGCCGTTTAATTCTGGCACTATCTATAAATTAATAGTAGGTACTGTGATTTACTACAGACTGTTCTGGTCCATTCGGCCCGGGATTGACCCAAAAATTTAGTTATAATAAATCTTGGTAAACAAGTCTCTGTTCAGCCCTCCATAATTAATGAATAGCGAGTCAACTACAAACTTGTTGCAAACTAAAAACACTAATTGTAAAGGTAAGTTAATCTAATAAGTGAAAATTTACTTTATGGATTTAATTTTACTTATAAAAAAACTGATCATACTAAAACAGGATCATAATTGATAACTAAAGGACACAGCCGTCGAAACGTCGCTTTTTAAAAGCTTTTTTATATTTTTCAACTTAAGCCAAAAAGTATTTTTTTACTAAAAGGAATATACAGACATATTAAAAATTACCTCTTTATATAAAAAATCACGACAAAGTAATAGCTGGTACAACAATGGTATTACAATGTAGACGCCATAACCTATGAAAGTAGTGTTCATTTTTGCTCCAGAACAAAGGGTAAATATAAAATTTTATGTAGTGTTAACCTTTTATTATATGGGATGTAAAAGGAATGTGGAACGTCTTAAATATGAATATTTGTTTTAGTTGTTCATTTATTCTTATCTATACAGGGATACATAAAGCTCATAATAAGTCATAGATAAAGGCCAGTCGTGGTGCAGAGGCGCAAGTATGAGAGTCAAACCCGCGACAGGTTGAGGGTTCGACTCTCAGTCAAAGAAATGAAAAATTTAATATTTATATAAAATTTTATATTTTCATTTCTTCCCTCTGGTGTCGAAACATAGCGCGGCGTTGAGTTCCGCCAATCAACACGCAATATCTCCAGAATTTGATGGAAAGTGACGATCGAACTTCACCGATATTTTTCCTTTTTAGATGCAAAATTATTTTTAGTCTTGCCACTCTTCATGTTCAAATTCATTTAAAGGCAAAATACGTTGTGAATGGGAAAATTTTCGAAATCTAATTTATAATGACGCGAGTACTTACTAACGATGTTCAGGTGACATTTTATCTCGTCTGATAAAAGTAATATCAAAGAGAAAACTTTGTAAATTGACAAAATTGGAAACTGATAAAGGAGTTAAATGTTTCGATATAACTTCCATATATTTTCTATTCAAAAATTAAAGAATAATAATAATCCTTTCATGTAATTTCCCCGTTTACATTTTGAATTCTGTCATTTAAAACGTAATGTCTCGAAAATTGGGGTGTAAAGAGGAGATGAGAGATACGTCGTATAAAAAAAAATGGATTTATTAATAACAAAAGGCAATATATTTTTTATAATAACAAGATATAAAATGTAAAACAGAGAGATAAATAACTAAGGTTTTTCTATCTTAACTATAAGATGAAGCCAAGTATTCTCTAATAAAGGTAAGTAAGCAGCCTTAATAAATTCTGATATTTATAATAGAATTCTGCCACTCAATACGCAATGCCTCCAGATTTCGGCGGAAAATGGGAACGAAAGTTCCCTCTGCCCACCTTAGAAGTAGAAAACGAGGTGTGTTAATATTAGGTTACTATAAAAAAGAAGAATGAACCATCCTTCAAAAATATCACGTTCCAAATATTCATAAAGTAAATAGCCATACCTCATCTCAAGACGATCTCTAGTCAAAACAAGTTCCCAAGCAGATTATCCGGATCATCATAATTTGACCATTCTGGTAGAAAATTTTATTTCAATATTATTTTTGTTAAAAATATTTGTTTACTCAGAAACCTTATTGAATTACTTTCGAGATTTTAATTTTAAAGTAATGTTAGCTTTTGCTTACTGAATTTCAGTTAAAATTTTCTTTAATTCGTTTTTGTTTGAATCATTCTAAATGGAATCTTTTGAAGAAAACTTACTTGAACAATTATAAAATATTAGCTAAATGATTTTGTTTAACAATTTATGAAATAGGTACTTAGAAAATATATTTTACAGATTTTTTTTATAATAGATATTGTGCCCCTATACCCCGCCGTAAGCCGGTTCACGGCTGTGAGTTTAATTCCCACTTGGGGGAATTAATTATTTTCATTTCCTCGATCTGATAACAAGACAAAGCGCGGCACTAAGTTCCACCACTCAACACACTCAACACATGTTGTGCTACTGCGCCACGATGGCCTCATTTAGATTTTTATTTCTTTAAATAATTTTATTATAGTCTGATAAGAGAAATGAACGTTGGATTCCGTGAGTAGAAAAAGGTATATTTTTCTCTACCACTAAATGTGGGGTATGTGTGTGGTGGGTGAGTATAACTTATCCTCTTTTAAATTTATCTAAAAATAAGTATAGAGAAAATGAAAATGGCACAGTAACAAAATCCTTTTTGATCTTCAACAAAGTAATAGATACACCTCAAAGGGCCCCGATACGGCGTCGTTAGTGCTACTAATGATACCTGATGTCTGATAGAGCTTTGTAGGAATAGTTATTATGTCATCCTTTCTAGATTTTCTGTTTTTAGGGTTCCGCACTTACTTCAAAAAGTTAAAACAAGGATCTCTTTGTTGTCCATCTGTCAAGACTTTCTATCTCGAAATATAACATTAAAAAAATGTTAATAAAGTTAATTCGCTTCTCATATTTTTTTACTAAATCCAAAGAGTATTTTTTTACTCATAGGAATATAAAGACATATTGATATTGCTTTTTTATATAAAAAATCACGACAAATAATAGACTGTGATTACAACAATGGTATTACAATGTAAACACCATAACCTATGAAACTAGTGTTCATTTTTGCTCCAGAACAAAGGGCGAATATAAAATTTTATGTAGTGTTAACATTTTATCATATGGGATGTTAAAAGAAGGCGGTGATTTTTTAAATATATTTGTATCTTTCTTTCTTTATTCATTTATTTTAATGTCCAAATGGGATACTGCGTGAAGCTAAGAAAGAAAAAGTCATAGAAGTAATTACTTCCTCTTCTCCTTCTTTTCTTTTTATTAGACTAATGGACGCGCGCAGCTTCGCCCGTTAAGTATTAATTGCTTGATGCGGGTTTATAAAAACTCAAATTATAAGAAAAATGTATATTATATTCGAATTGTTAAATATTATTAAGCTTTAAAATACACGAAGTTATTCCACTAAAACATGAAAGGCCCAACAACATGTTAGAGAAGACTGCAAATGGCCATTTAGGATTTCAATTTCAGATATATGAGTATTGCTGGTACAAACCGAGCGATGGCTAGCAGTCGCGTCTGTTTCTCGAATATTAATTGCCTAACAATTTTCAATAAATGTAAATATATTTTTTAGCTTTACGCTGTATTGCGCACATATCATGGTAGGTAGGGAACCTGGGAACCTAGTTTTAGGACACACTGTCCAACTTTCCTCAGAATTCTGGAAGTATTGTTGCTCTGCCTACCGTGCTATGTGCGATAAACGTAAAGCTATAAAAATCTTGTGTAAGCTCAAAATTCATTTTATTTCAAATAATTAAAATATACATGAGATTTAAGTTAATGGAAGAGTAATCGTGACATTTTTGCTTTCGCATATTATTCACATACGTTAAGTTACTTTTTTACAAAATTGCGTTTTCGCCAATAGATAGTGTTAAAAGATAAAAAATAATACAAAATAGTTATGTAGCCCATGCAGGTAAAACCACGAGCGGAGCACTAGTTACCGTATTTAAAATAATTAATATTTTAATATATTATATGAGTTTATCGTAAATATTCGTAACTGTAAGATGATTTCATCTTAAAAAGCTAATAGACTGATGCATCAATTTGAAAAGTGATTTTTTTTTCCTAAAAAGTTTCTCGACGTAATTTGTTCAAGTCGGACTCAATTTAGAACAGAAAAGTCGATTTAGGACCAACAAATGCGCTCTGCTTTTTGTAAGGGATGAAACAACGAAAAAGGGATCTGAGGAATAAGTTTTAGGCAAAACAAAGTTGACGGACGAATGAATGGGAACTTTTGCCTTCCAATATTGAGTTGGGGAAATTATAAGACAAAATAATTAATATTAAGGACGAGTGGTGTAAAATTATATTAATAATTGTAGTTCTACCTGCCCTATTCTTTTCCCTTGGTTTTTCTCACAAATAATTATTTATATTAAAATGTTTAAGCACATACATATCTATAAAATCTATATATATAAAATCGAAAGGTCACTCACTTACTCATCACGAAAGCTCAGAAACTACATGAGTTAGGAATTTCAAATTTTGCATACGATTTATTTATAGTACGTAAGTGCTCGCTAAGACGGAAATTTGCAATATTCGACTTCTAAGGGGTTGTTTTTGGGGTTGAAAGTTTGTATGAAACTTCGTTACTACAAATGCTAGGAGTCTCAAATTTTGCATGGACGTCACTTATAGGACGTAGGTGCTCATTAATAATAACGTAGTTCACGCAGGCGAAGCCGCGGGCGGGCCGCTAGTATAATATATGTATGTATCATATTATTATTCCATATCTTAAGTAGGTAATAATGAAGCTTCGTATTATACTTTACGGTAAAGAAATATCAACTTTGTGAGTCTAAATGCAATTTATATTTCATCATATGCGCGGTTAACTTACGCGTGGTTATTTAAGTTTTAGTTGAAAGCGGAATAGTTAGTATCCTACTAGTATACAGGAGTATTTAGTTAGTAAAGCATAACTATAACTAACCCTATAGCGAAAAGGTATAAGATATTTTTCGTAATTTATAATATCATATTAAGTCAGCTTCTAAAATAGAGATTTTTTGACGTCATGGTGGCGCAGCAGTGGTACAGTCTGACTGTACCAATGGTTGGTTCCATTCATTTCTTCTCTTTTTTTAATCCACCCATTTTACACACAATTGTCCTCAAAATTGGGGTATTAAGAGGAGATCGGCATGTCCTAGCAATAGCTTTCTTCTTCCGATCTTGCTATATATAGAACAAAGTAGAAAAATTAAAAAATATTATTTTATTCCATTTATAGCAATAGGTAATGTTTTCTTCATAAAAACAAGACGGAAAGCGTAGAACAGAGAGAGATAACCAAGGTGTTTCTACCTTAACTACAAAATGAAGATAAAATAAGTAAAGCAAAGAAAAGAAGAAACTATTCTCTAATAAAGGTAAGTTAGCAGCCTTAATAAATTTTGATATTTATAGCCGCAGTAGCTCATGTGGTCATATCACGTTGCCGACGGAACGTATTTCACGGTAAACACCGACTCTTGAAAGTAATAAAATTACTGCTAAATATTACTTCTAGGATTATAATTATGGACGAAAATTGTATTTAGTTTAGTTATGTAGATTGTAACTGAGAATACGATAGTGAAATTTAATTTGAATTCGTCTAATATACAGACATTAATCAAATTATATTATAATCGTACGTAAATAGTATCTATATATAGTTAAAAATTAGAATATATAGTTTAAAATTTGTTTTTTTAACGTGACGAGTCGAGGAAATGAAAATGAGAACAGTCTACTTCTGCCTGCTATGTGCGGGATATACCGTGAAACTAAAAGTACTTGGTAGGTAAAGGATAAAAATATTTAAATCCACTAAATATTTTGCATAAGAATGAAAAGTTATTATATATATGCTACAAAATATAGGTACTTACTCTTACACTTTGCTGGTTTTTACGCGCATCGGAACATTCAGCTTACTTCGAGTGCAGCTCCAAATAAAAGATGATGTACTTTCACATCGATGACTATGCAGATTCAAAATTCTTTATTTCAAGTGTAGTTTTATGTAACTATAACAAATTTTCATACAATTTTTATTTAAATAACGTTTCTTTAGAGAAGCTTCCAATATAGAAGCATAAATAAGGGAAGGTAAATCTCGAATAATGCCTAAAGTACTTTTATTATACTTATGAGTGGAAAGTGAACTCAAAACCAGCGCATGCACTTACAAACAGTTTTATAACGGGGTCAGGATCGGACAAGTAATTTGCAAGTTGCAATGTGTATATACATTTTCATATGTGTATATATATTTTTTAACTTCAAGCTGAATCCCGATTTAGGCAGAGGGAATATGGGAACTTAGTGTTAAGCCGTTTCCGTCTCCGTTTTCCACTTTCCGTCTAATCTTCGAGACTTTGCGAGTTGACTTGCGAAATTCAACGTTGCGTTTTTTATTATTACCAAGCGAAGAAATAAACTTCTACATCCTTTATACGAGATACAGCATAAAGCTAAAAAAAAGAATTTAGTATCCTTCAAAAATTTCACGTTACAAATATCCATAAAGTAAAGACTCAAGACGATCTCTAGTCAAAACAAGTTCCCAAGTAGATTATTGACCATTCTAGTAGAAATAATTATTTCAATATAATTTTTGTTAAAAATATTTTTACATAGACACCTTATCAAATTACTTTCGAGACTTTGATTTTAAATTAACGTTTGCTTATGCTTACTGAAGTTTAGTTCAAATTTTCTTAATTCGTTTTTGTTTGAATCATTTGAAATGGAATATTTTTGAAGAAAACGTGTTTGAACAATTATATTAGCTAAATGATTTTGCTTAACAATTCATGAAATACTTAGAAAATATATTTTAGAGTATTATTTTTTATGAAGCCGGCGGGATCTATTAAAAACGTGATGGTTGTGAGTTCAGTTCTCACTTGGGCGAAATTATTATTGTCATTTCTTCGCTCTGATAATAACACAAAGCGCGGCACTAAGTTCCGCGAAATGTCTCCAAAACTAGGTCAAAAGTGGCGAACGAAGTGTCGTAACACTATGCCTGTCTACTAGGCTAAATGCAGCAAAAAGCTTTAACGTTATTTTGGTAAAAGTACCGCAAAGAGTTTCATTTCATTTCAAGTCACAAATGGTCGTTGCTAACAAATTTTTGCCATACTTCGTTCCGAGTGCTAATTTCTGATTAATATTCACAAAATTAAGAGCTCCTCGAAGTTTCAACTTCACTTCACTTTGCAGGATAACTCTATTAAGAATGTCTTAATTTATTTATAATTCTTGTTAATTACTTGTTATTTCGTCCAAATTTAACTGTGGTAGATTAAACTTAATTATATTTTTAACTTACTTTTTTTTTATATCAATAGTAGTAATTTGATTTTATGCTTGGGGTCGCGATTATAATCGAAAGAATTTAATGTTTACTTTAATCATGAAAACTTAACTTACAAAGGCTTTATAATGAGCATTTAAATATGATCTAATTTTATTTTGTTCCATTAAACATAATTCAGTTCTATTTTTCATTTATAATACTAAAAATATCTGTTGCCTATATTAATCCATCTCATATTCACATCACAATGTTCTATATGAACCGTGAAAAGATTTACTAAATTTAAAAAAATCTTTTTTCCTGCCAACGTGCGACGATCACGTACTGTACACATCCAAAAATAAAACTGTTGTAAGCAAACTCAGTTTCGAAATTGTATTTAATATAAATACCTATGTATTATTCATTATTTTTAATACAGTAAAATAGTCTATAGTTGATACAGAAATAAAAATAGCACGTCGTATACTTAACGCGTTTAACTCGCATAAAAATAATTTTCTTAATCAATATTAACATTTAACTGGAAAATCCTTCGAAATAGCTAACCTTTGAAAGTCTCATAGAATACATATAAGAATATTTCTTTGTGAACCTTTATATTGTTGTCATTCACCTCGCGTTCAACATTACAATGTAATACCGCTTAACTTACAAAGTTGTTACAACTTTAAGCTTACTTTTCCAGTCAGTCACCTGTCTCTAATAACCATAACATGTTTTTCAAACGAAAACATTAATACATTTTAACTTATAAATTAAGTACGAAAGTTATTTGCATTTTAAGACCAATAATTACTTTGAAATTTCTGACAAAGTATCATTGCTAGGAAATGCTTCTTGAATATAAATTGGGTGACGATTTAACAGCCTTAGGGTAATAAGGAAAGTGATAGCGGCTTGTTCTTACATATAGCATATGGATATGTAGGGTACAAGGGTTAGAAGTAGAGCTAGAAGAGCTCTGACCTTGGCAACCGTGCTAGGAACCAACAATAGAAGACACATAGGTTACCCTGCTAATGGAGAAATCGTAGTTGGCGAGTCTGATTCGCACTTAATTGATTTATTTCATAATGTATATGTTAATACAATAGTATAAGTAATTGTAATAACTGTAAGTAAGACTTTACTAACTTATAATTAACCGATAACTGTCTCAAGCTTAGCATTTCCGCTCGAGAGAGACATATTGGCTTAAAATTTGCACAATATTAATATTGAAGTTAGAAATTTACATCTTAGCAATTTGTACTTCCATGTTGACAACTTAGAACTACTGAGATTTAAATACACACTGCTACTGTATTTACAAACCGACTGTGAAGTTCTAACGCAAAGATCTTGGACTTAGTATTACATACAAACGTGCAAAGATAGAGCTTAGAATATAGATAAGACGATTTACTTATTTTTATAGTGATATAATAATACAATTCGGATTTTCTACTTTTTACTACTTCGGATTTTAATGTGGTTTTCACTACTACACAGAGTAAACGAGCGGAAGGTTTGTAAAACACATCAATATTTTATTGGAGTGAAATTGAGAAGATGTAACATTATAATTGGATGTCATTGTAACTATTATTTAAGTTGTCAAATTAGTCTTTGTATTTACGTTTTAAAATTGTTAAGATTTAAAATTTTATTTTTACATATATATGTATGTGTATTAGTTTTTTTTGTCACTGGTCAACTTATGGTAAGTTTGGCTATTTTTGTTTACTAAAATGCATGCTATGTCTACATCTACAAAATTGCGATCACGTGTCATTACTATGTTTATGATTTTTTTCTTTATGTCAATGTATTTTGTTTTGTATTTTGTTTTGTGGACCAATAAACAGAAAAAAAATGTGATGAGGGAACCTGGGAACCTAGTGTTGAGACACTCCAGAAGTGTTCTAATGGAGAACTGCATTAAGATAATTCCATTCGTTTGTAGCGGAACGCTAATGATTGTCATGTAAGCACGAAATTTTAAATAATTTACAAGTTTCTGATATAAAATTAGACAATATATTTAACATAAATTAAAAAACGATGAAATTAAAAAAAAATAAAAACCTAATACTTAGTATTGCATGAAATGCTCGAATGAACTCTGATATTATTATTCCTATTATAACGCGCCCTTCTAATGTCTTTTAAGCTTAACCTTAAAGTTTAATATGCAAATTATATACGAAGTTGTTTGTTCTTGAACTTTGATTTTCATGAAGATATTTTTTTTATATTTGTACCTTTCTTATTGTGTAAAAGTCTAATTTATCTGTTACATCACGATCATTTCACTAATAATGTGAAATAAACGAAAATAATAAAAATATTGATAAATGTAAATTTCTAAAGATAAATTTCACAAAATGATAAAATGTAAATACATAAAGGATATTTTATTTCTTTATTACAAAGTTAGACTTCTCATTCATGAAGATTTTAAAATTCTTGGAAAGTGAGTTATATCACTCTACTACAATATAAATAGATACTATAGTAGTAACTACAAGCAGCTTAAATTACAATGTTCAAATATCTGGAATTATCTCCTAACCGTATCATAGACGTCAAAGACATTCTAATTGTAGCTTCTAGGGCTTAGGCTATTGGTTAGCTCAGAAACTAAAGATGGCACAAAGATGTCTTATATATATATTTTTTGTATACAGTATAAGTATAGTATTTTTTTGTTAAGTTCCGCTACTTAACTTACATCTCA
The DNA here is from genome assembly GCA_000313835.2 of Heliconius melpomene melpomene. Taxonomy (NCBI): domain Eukaryota; kingdom Metazoa; phylum Arthropoda; class Insecta; order Lepidoptera; family Nymphalidae; genus Heliconius; species Heliconius melpomene. The sequence goes on along the minus strand of HE669327.1, from coordinate 59,297 downwards.
AAAAATAGACCAAAAGTGGAAAAATTAGTGTCACAACACTAGGTTCCCTCTGCCTACCCTGGCTTTGAGAATGAAAAAACGAGGAGCTGGTACATACAAGTATTTAAGAAAGATCATATAATCTGATTTTAACCTGTTTATCATGACCCAGATAGTACTGGGAAACGCACATAGCAGCTAAAGCCATCACTGCCCAGCTCAGTGCGTGTTTACTATTCAATTGTACTGGCGTGATTGTATTCACTGTCAATGCGATATGTCTCGCTGTTTGTGTACTCAGGTAAGTGTAGTCACGCGGTAGCGCGGCCAGCCAAGTTAAAAGGTGGAAATACGCAATGTGTATTTTACACGAACCGTTTCAAGCTACTTTTATATATATAATATATATACTGTATTTATGGTCAGTATAAGTATAATTATAATATTTTCCTTAACAAAAACAACCAACAAAGCTCGTCTAACAAAGCTACTAGCAAAACGATCAAGTAAATCAATCAAAGCTGAGTTTTCTACCATTTTCCAAAATATTACAAATTAAATGTTATATTAGAGGAATCCAAGCACTACCGGAAATCAAACGCTCTTAACAATTTTAGATATTTATACAATATAAACCTTATTACTTTGTTTTAAAGGTAATATTTAATTGCTTATCATCGCCTCTGCAATCTACACTTGGATCGAACGAACTCGACGAGATGTACAAATATTGAAGCGATAATCATTTTACCGCATATTACTTAAAGCTCTAGATTCTACTTCAAAAGCTGCTAAAATATTAAATTGTGTAACATATCCAAATCTATACATAAATATAAAACTAAATAGCAAATATAAAACTGAATAAAGGCATAAAATGTACAACCGAAATTGTTGGAAGAAAAAGCTAAAATTTATCAAAGAAGTTTCTCTGCCTTGCCAGTTATATACAGAAGAAAGAAGTTAGCGTGAACTTAAAAAAAAAGAAAAAATATAATTTACTTAATTCAAATGGAAACGTGAAAAAAACATGATTTTTACGTTGCACATAGATATATAAAAAATAAATATTCAATCCAAAATATTAATGTTAAAATAAAATGGTAGAATATAACGTTTTAAATGACTCAATCAGATTTTATTGAACCATATATATGATTTTAATTCAAAACTTAACGAGCGTTAAACTAGTTTTAGTTTAAATATTTGCTTTTATAATTGATTTAGCATTCATCACAATCAACGAAAATACTAAATTGTAATTGGAAATGTATGTTTCAAACTACAACACTATTTTCAAAATAACCCTAATTCCAATTTTAAACTTGCTTTTTTTACTGGTGGGACTTATTTTTCCAATATTCATCTCCCATAGGATCAGGGTAGGCAGTAGGCACTCACTTTTTCCACTTAACATCCTTTTTAGATAATTGCATGTTAGATAAAACAACTTAAAGCCACGTCTTATGTTTCCAGAGACGCAAATTGGAAAAAGTATATTATATATAATATATTTTATCATTAAATAGATAGATAAAAAAGATATTCATGAAAAAAATAATAAGTTTTATAATAAAATGTCTTCAGGTGTTATATAACACAACGTTTACATCAAATTGTATTATATCTCAAATAAATGCGTGTAAACAAGCGCCTGGGGGCTGGAGATACTTCGACAAAAGCGAACGCTACATTGTCGTCCGAACCGAGTTTGTTATATTTTGTATTGATAAAACTTCTATTGTATGCTAAATTAACTTAACTGTATAAATTTAAAAGTTTTTCGGCATTGAAATAACTAATCTGGAATGTGATAAGTAATTTATAAATTCCATGGAAAATCTACTCTTGAAATATTGACACTAATAAAAGATGGTTTTTTTTCAACTTCACGCTGTATCCCACATATTAGGGTAGGCAGACCTGGTGTAGAGATACTCCGCTCTCCGCTTTCCTCCGAATTCTGAAGGTATTGCATTGCATATTCAATTTCCACTCAAGGAAATGAAATATTTATTATTTTCATTTCTTGACATTAGGTAACGACGCAAAATCTAAACCAGTGCTGTGCTCTTCTAAGCTGTTAAGACATGGAAAATGCACTAGCCTATCTATGTGAGTGTGTAATGAATTGTTGAGTTCCGCCTTTCGACTAAAAGCCTCATAGCCCATATAAGCCTTAAGAATTAGGCGGAAAGTTGGGAACGAAAGTGTCTTATTGGGACACTGGGTGTTTTAATACTAGGTTCCCAGGTTCCCTCTGCCTACCCTGCTATGTGCGAGATATAGCGTGAAGCTATAAAAAAAATGCAAAATGCTTTCGATTCAACATAAAAAAAGGCAGTTCAGTTCAGTTCTTAATTTATGGCGTTTAAGCGTGCCCAAAAAAAGGCTAAAATGAAAAAACAAAAAGAAGTGTTAAATGTCAGAAGCTCATTGGCCTTTATCAAGTCCAACTAGAGAATAAATTCGGCTCCTCCGAACTAAACCGACTATCTGTCACGTTGATGACTCATTAGTTATTTGAGGGTAGCTCCGTCTGACGTCTCCTATCTTGCTTGAGGGCCCCTCATACATTTTGCACTCACATTGGGTTATAAGAATAATTCTTAGATAATTTACTAATGTCGTAGAATATGTCGTAGTAAAATATAATTTACTAGTGTCGTAGAATATGTCGTAGTAAAATATATTATATCTATATATTTTTGTCTTATGGACATCGTGGCGCTGTGAGACAGTGTCTGATTGTAAACGTAATGGTTCTGGGTTCCATTCCTAATTGAGGGAATATATATATTTTCATTTCCTTGCTCTGCGAAAAGAAGAAATGCGGCGCTTAGTTCTGGCATCCACTACACACTATTTTGATAATTGAGCAGAAAGTGTGGAACTGAGTGTCTCAATATAAGTAATTGTTTTTAATTTATGTATTTTTTCTACTGTTTATGTACTTGCAAATAAAAACGATTAAGAACCTAAAAAGTAATAAACGTATTTAGATTGAAAAAACTATTTAACATATAAATATATGGTTTGTTCAGTTGTAAATTGAATGCTTAAACTCCCTGAGCAATTAAGCAACAAGTCAATTCAAGTGTAATATTCGATATGACTCATGTACCATATTCTGAAAGTCTTTGAACGTAGACGAATTGAGCTTACAGTACCTTTCTTATATTTTAATTAAAGTTTCGTCTATTAAAAAAATCAGACCACACAAACAGTATACTAGCAATATACTTTAAATTATGGTTGTAGGTTCGATTCTCACTCGAGGAAATGATACTTAAATCTTAAATTCTGTGGTATGTGTGGAACTTGGCGTTGAATGCCTCCACTCAACACGCATTCTTGTAAATGCGACAGAAAATCTAAAACGCAGTGTCTTAACACAAGGTTCCCTTCTTTCCTTTAAAAGCAGAAAACAAACAATAAAAAAAACATATTGTGAAAATTAGCAAATTACAAAAGTCCATATATACCATACCCGGGATGTGTCGAGGGGGGGACTTGCAATTGAAAAACAGACCGTTCAAATTGGCGCCGACCGCACTGCCTTCAACAAAAACGTTGGGGACGTCCAACTGTCAGACAGAATTGTTCACAAATGAATTGGATGTTTTATTGCCATATGGAGAGTTATGATTTAAAAAATATATGTATTTTTTTTCTTTTTGTTTATTTTAAAAGTTCACGCTGTATCCCGCATAGGGTAGGCACAGGAAACCTAGTGCTAAGGCACTCCGTTCACCACATTCCGTTCGCCAAATTTTTGACATATTGTGTGTTGAATTGCGGAAGTCAGCGCCTTTTCTTGTTTAAAAAAAGATTTACTCCCGTCTTCTAATCATTACATTCCCCGAGTGGAAATCAAACTTACTACCGTCGCGTTTACAGTTGAACGCTGTGCCACTGCTATACGACGGCCTGCACCTTTGTGTATTGTGGTAGTACTTCATTAAAGAATATTTAAATATTTTACCGCACCGCTTAGTGATTCATTCTCTCTGGCTACCCCGCTAGGGAGCGCGAAGTTAGTAAAAGTATTTTGAATTTACTCGGTTTGAATCCTAGATTGGGGTCATCATGGCGCAGAGGATAGCGTCTGAATAAAAATGTCATAGAAATAATGAATGATCATTATATTTAAATTCCTTTTTTACGCTCGGGTAAGACAAAACGCCGCGTTAAGTTCCACCAATCAACTAGCACTCTTTAATTCGGACAGCGTAAAATGGAATATCCTGACACTACATTCCCTCTGGCTGCCCGGCTATAAGGTAGAAAGCTTAAATATAATTTTCATACAATAAAGAAACAAAAAAAACTTATACATTTACTAATTCCTATTTTTTCTATACACATATATCGAATATCCTAGAGCAAATATTTAACTTTCCGCCGATGTTTACTGGCTCAGGTTGTATTGATATCTTTGTTTGATCATACGACACATTGAACAGCTGAAGTAATAAATGTTTTATTGTGATTTTTTACCTATATTTTCTCCTTCTTCTCTTCTCTCTTTCTATCTAGGCAGAATTTCAACTAAATAGTACTAAACTAGTACTCTTTATTTATTATTTCTGTTAAGTGAATTTCTCTATATTTTTATTACTTTGTATTCTTCTTACATGTAAAATTTGAACCCATAAAAGCACTTCTATTGCCAATCTTGCTATCTTACTCCATACGTCTCACTACTTGTGTCTAGTCTACTTGTGCCCGTGAACTCCACTCGAGTTCAGATATAATGAAATAATGGAAAACTGAAGAAAACATCTTAATTGTTCCTACAGCTATATCTTCCAGACTGTTAAGGATCATTTTATACTTTTGTTTTGGAACCATTTATTTAATGAACAAAAGGTACCACCGTCTTTTACAGCACTAATCAAATTATCCAATATTTTAACAAAATTCCTTAAGAATTCACCTTACCAAAAAAACCTATACAAGAATATAAAAACATGAACCAATGTTGCACTAAATATAAAAGGCTTTTAATAAGGTTCTTCTGAAAACATAAGAGTCATCGACACTTCGGTAACTCCTTAGTAAGCTAATGTATAGACGACGACGTCTTCGTAATCTGTAATATAAATTGAATATTTTTAAAGTGTTTTTTACTTATATTTTGATTTACTTGGTACTCTATGGATTTAAAAATCTGCTTGCTGCACAGTAAGTTCACCGAAGCTGTCATGGTACGCCAGAACAGCCCTTGACTGTAAGCGTGACGGCTGTGGGTTGGATTTCTTCGATTTCGAAAATTAATAAAAGTTACTTGAAATAAAAGTAAATGGAAACTATAGATAAATATAAGTATATACAAATATATAAACGCAGCCACTAACAAAACCTATTTAATATATTTAATAATATATTGTTAATATATGGCGTATCTGCGGGAACTTGATTGATTTTAGTATATCTATTCTAGTTTATAATTTAATAATTTAGCTTATCGTTCCAAATAAATGCAAATAAAAAGTTTATTATTCAAGGTGAAAAATAAACAGCTTAACCCACAAATATGTAAATGTACTATATTAACATATGCAGGTATAATAATAGTAACATAAAGAAAATATATTTTCTTTACATACGATTCGTAAATCCCTTTTGACATTGATGTATGGGCGAGATAATTTTGTATTTATATCTTCATTATTATATGATAAAGAAGGCATGGAAAGGCATAGGTGTTTTTTTTGGCTGCTATCCTATAATGAGGAAAAATGTGAGGTATATTTAGATAAATGGATAAACTATTATTAATATAGTACATTAATATATACATTCATTGGTCACAAGGGTGTGCCTGCAACTCGAGGGTTGTGAGTTCGATCGCCACTCAACAGGCAATGCCTCATATAACTGAAAAAAAAATGTAAGAAAATTGGTATAAAGGCACTCCGTTCTCAACTTTCCATTCGAATTCGACTTTTAAAGTTAATTAAATAATTAAAGTAATTAATTAAAAAAAATTAAAGGGCGGCGTTAACGCCGCCCTTTAATTATTTAATTAAAATATAACCCAAATTAATTGTAAAGAATTATATATAATGATTTAAATGCATTTTTTATACAAACCCTCCATATCATTCCACTATGGTTACCTGGATAAGCATAATTTAATATAAAATAAAACTTATATTTACACAGCCTTGTAGTATGTGCTTAAATCAAAATGTAAATTTCGAGATTAAGCGATGAAAACTGAATCGCAAGAGCTGGCAAAATGATAAGGCTTATTATTAAAATAGTAGTCATATTTATATCTTATAATTTAGACGCCGCTGTAGCGTATGGGCACAAACATGCCACTATAAAGTCGATGGGAGTAGGTTCGATTCCATCGCGGACAATAAAAGCTATTTGCAAAGATTTTAAATTATGTCTGGTATCACAAGTTGGTTTAGAATTTTATTACATAAATAGATACTTCTAAGTTAGATAATCTAGGTTTTTTTGTTAGCTTCGTATATATTAATTAATCAATATAGAAAAGGTATATAGAAAGTGTCTTGCATTAAATTACCGCTATCTAAGTATACAAGTAAGCAATTAATAGTAAGTAAATAATAATATAACTTAATTAACACATTTATTAACTTATTTTATTGTTACTTAAGTAGATGTGAAATGGAAGGCGCGGCACAGTATATGAGTGTAATTGTTAATAATTATACATTTAATTAAAAAACAAATGGAGAAGTCAACGGTGAACGATTGGGTCATTGGGTCAGTCAGGACAGTGAGTTAGACGTGGAAACAGTCAGTCAGTGAGTTATTGTAAAAGAGAATGAATGTCAATTAAAATGCAAGTCAATTAAAAAAATTTAAAATATAGATAAAGAAAAATCGTATCGTGACTATTTTTTACATAATTAATAATAAATAGGGGGTGGCGAGTATTCCCCTTTACTCGTATTTTCTAATATTTATTATGCATCTAAGAAAGTTGTTGGACGCTCAGATTTCATACATTTTAAATATAGTAGAAAACTTCCTTGCAGGATTTAGTCGTATTTTAAAGCTTAATCTCTTAAGAATTTTGCTAACTATCTATAAATAGCATAAAGGATTTTTTCATTGAAATTTTAATTATAATTATGTAAATTCATTGTTATCAATATGAAGTCGTAATTCAAATTTCAGTTCAATAGGACAAATTGAGCTTGCGAGACTTTCCCACACACTTAACTATTTCCCACACATTTAACTAACACAAGTTAAATCAAAGCTTGTAAAAAGAGGTCATAGTGGCGCAGTGTAAAACATAGTATTTTCGTACTAGATTCAGTGTGTCCATATAAAACTGAAAAAAAAAACATATTTAATATTAAATAAAAATTTAGACACTTAACATTGTACATAAACATATTATTATTATTTTTTTGGCTAAACCCTGTATCCCGTATGTAGCAAGGTTGACAAAGGAAGCATAGTGTTAAAACACTCCGATAGTCATTTTCCGCTGAATTCTAGAGTCAGTGCGTGCTGAGTGGCAAAACGCCACGCCGCGCTTTGCATCGACACAAGAGCGAAGAAATGAAAATATAAAAATATTTAATTTCCGAATCAGAATCGAACCCACAACCGGTCACGTTTACAGTTACACGCTTGTTCCTGCGCTACGACTGGCCTCAAAATTAAATTTCAAATCTAAATCTCTATGCAATTTGCACTTTCAACCTAAAGTTAGTGTGAAACTGCAGATTGCATAGTGCAGCAAAGATGCAACTGCCTCAATCTCAGTTTTAGAGCAAGTTGATCTTAAAATTTAAGTTATTAAACATCTGTGAGAAACTGTGATTTTCTCAAGCGGAAGCTCTAAAACGTCGTCCGCTAGTTTGATTAATTAATGGAAATTATATTATTATGTATATACACTATATATTTTATAAGATTTATCTAGGCTATTTTTTTTTTGTTACGAACATAATACTCGTATGTGCCATTAAATTATATTTATTATTATATAGGTATACCCGTAATAAAGTATTATATTCTATATCATTTATATTTTTAATATAATATTTTCTTTTTAAATTTAATAATTTATTGATATACCTTAACGCTGTATCCCGCACACAACAGGGAAGGCAGAGGGAACCTAGTAAGGCACACGGTTCCCTATAATTTTATCGGAAAATAATTAAAATTAATAGAAAATTCAAAATTATTCAACAGCCAATTTTCTACGGATAATAAATATGCTAAGTGCCTTCGATAAAGTAAGCCCCTTCGTATAATCTAGGTGCATCTAATTTAAATTCAACTCAGGGGCTCTCAAATATTCGAAAACAAACATTTTTGCTAGCGGAATTCTTTAAAATATTTTAAATGTAACTTTAAATTACTTTACAGCTTAAACTTGTGGATAAAATCTATTCTAATCTTTAGAGATATAGCATCATTTCTCTGCTTTAACAGGAACAAGCGCGGCTCTCTACCTGCCATGTCTCGAATTAAGACGGACAGCGGAGAATAATTTGTTTTAACAATTGACAGTAAGTCCAACGTGCAAAGCGTGAAACTGGCCAAATTAGTTACTATCACAAAACATATAACTAAAAGTTTAAATTGAAATCAGTATAAAAGGTTTTACATAAAGAGGCAAGTTTGAAAACTTCTGCAAAGGCTAGACTATCGCATCGCTAATTACAGGAGTCGCCGTCGGTAGCGTAGTACAGTCTAATTGTTACCGACTCTCAGGTGCAATTGTAAGGAACTCCGCGAATATCTTTAGATTCTATCTTTTATCTGGAGTTGAGAAATACACTAGAATTTTGAAATTACTTGTATCTTGTTTTTTTAAGTTACATTTTTGTTTGTTGCTTACATAAATGTTTTTCGCCTGATATATTTATTTTCTGGTCAAATAAAGCGCGACGTTGAGTTCCACCAATAGTTGAGTGGTGGAACTTAACGCCGCGCGCAATATCTTAAAGCTAGAGTAGAAGAAAGCTAGAGTAATACATTGCTATATTCGAGTAATATGAAAACTCACATGTGATTATCAGAAATATTTACGTGGATTTAAAACAACATTTTCAGCGATTGAGTGTATTTTTTGATCTCGCTTCAAAGCTATTTCTGGGACATTGACCAATAGGCATTTGAGAGGCAATCTCAAAGGGCAAAGGAACCGAAGCGGAATGAGATGTGAAAATGCTCGTTTCAGTTCAGTTACAGATTTTTTTAAGCATGGCTTTCATTTATTTTACGTTAAAATTAATTTAAGTCTAATAAAAATTTATAACGTAACTTCGCAAATATAAAATTAGACATATATTTTTTTGCCTATAGTATAAACCTAATGTGAAAACACTTCTTTATCGATTTTCAGAAATCAATGCCAAAATTAATTAATCCACCCCCCAAAGGGAACACATAACCATCGCGTTCCTAGTCCCTATCCGCATCACAATAGCCTCAAACAAATATAAAATTTTTCTTTTTTTATAATTTCAAATACAGCAAAATAGAAAATCACTCTTATGCTATTTATATACAAAAATGATATTCCTTTTGTTTCCAATCTTCTTCCACAAACGCTACAATGAATTTATTTCACTAAAAAAAAGTCACTTTAAATCATTCGATTCATTAAAAGATCATTCTATTGAAGTCACATTTATTAGACCTTCATGTTGACCCCACATTTTTTTCTTAACACTTATATAAAGTCTATATTACTACGTGATAAGTTCAATTTTTCTTCTTTGCTGCAGTTGAATGATGGCTGAGATCTTGTTCCATTTTCTATAAGCCTGAAAGTTTTATATTCCATAGTATGAATGAATTGAAATTGAATTTGAATTCGTTCTGGGAATACTGTGGGGGTTATGAATTTGATCACAGGTTTCTATTTTAAATACTAGACCATTTAGACGCCAGCGTGGCACAGCGGCATAGCTTCTGGATATAAAGATTATCGTTGTAGGTTCGATTTCCACTTGAAGGAATTAAGTATTTTCAAGTCTTTGCTCTGGCAAGATAGACTAAGCGCAGCATTGATCAACACGTAATATCTTGAAGTTTGGTCGTAAAATGGGCGGGAATATAGTGTTATGATACTTCATTGCGTGTTGAGTGGCGGAACTAAACGTCGCACTTTGCCTCAGAGTGAGGAAATGAGAATCTTAAATATTTCCTTCTGTGGTGATGGAACCCACACCCAGTCACGTCTATAGTTACACACTTGTTCTCCAGTGCTATTATTGGACATTGTTAAAAGTAAGCAAATTTATTTTAACTTTGACTTAGATTTTTTTTTATTTCTAGAGTATATAAAGTTTCTTACTCATCATCACGTGCACTCCATGAAATACGGCGTCGAACAATCTTATACGTCGTGTTGCCCGTTGTTATCTGGTCACATTTAGATCTTCTTATACTGTGGTCATAATTTATATATAAAAATTATTCTTCATATCATCCAGTTAATTCAGTATTTAATTACAGCTTATACAGGTGTATGTATGTCGCATATTGCTTTGTTATTAGAGCGAGGAAATGAAATGAAAATATTTAATAATCTATTTCCCCGATTCGAACCCACAACCTTCACGTTCAGGCACAGGCACACTTGTGCCACTGTGCCCGAACGCCTCAAAGTAATCCTATTAACCACAAGCTCGAAAAAAAAACCCGCCTGCCTCTATAGCAACGAAGATTTAGATGCGTTTGCACGTATTGGATAATTGGAGTTGAATGTATTATTTCAGCGCGATATATTTGGTTTCATATTTTTTGTAGTAGTTATTATTAGGTAGGTTTTTGTTTATAATTTCTTCCGTTTAAAAATAGTCATTTAACTATCTAAAAATAGTCATTCATATATATTTTAATAAGTACTTGAAAAGATTATTAGCCCAGATTTAAAAAATCTAAAAAATCCTTGCTGTGTAAAACAATTGGAAAATCCTTATTGAAACTACGAAAATGCGGGTTGCATTAGGGTTTAATTAATTTTCACATTATCTAAAGTGCTTTGCAAACATACATTTTATGAATAATCCAGTAGTAAAAGCGGGCGAAGCCGCAAGGGGGTCGCTAGTATACTATAAAATATACAATATATTCAAAAACATAATATCAAACTTACTTGTTTACAAAACAATCAATCAATTGCCTATTAAGAGCTGTACTCGTGAATAGATTTGGCGGTTGACATTCATTTTTTTTATTAAAATCAAACATAGAGGCTACTCCCACGACTGTCTCTTTCCTACGTATCCAGGCAACTAGGGGGCCGCCGTGGTCATTCTGAAAGAAAATACTTGTTTTGTTTTTTAGCTTCAGGCTGTATCTCGCACACAGCAAGGTAGGTAGAGGGAACCTAGTGTTAAGACACTCCGTTCCCCATTTTTTGTGCTAAGTGGCGGAACTCTACGCCACGCTTTGCCTCGACACCAGAGGAAATATAAATTCATATAAATATTGCATTTCCTCGAGTGGAGATCGAATCCACAATCAGTCACACTTTGTGTCCCTGCGTCATCTCTGGCCCCTAAAAAATACTTCTTCTAATATTAAGGATATATACCTAAGTAGTAGTGTTTTACGTCATAATAACATACAGGGCACTTGCCCCAGCCTCATAGGGGACCCAGAATGACAACTGTTATTGTGTCAGCGTGTGAGTGTAAGCACGACTGTTGGGGGTTCGATTCCCACTCGGGGGAAATGATTAATTTACTATTTTCAGAGTCACGCTCTCGCCGCAAAGAGCGCCATTGTGTTCTATCGTTTAACACGCAGTAACCCGAAAATTTTGTGGGGCGGAGTCCCTTAACATTATGTTACCTCTGCCTACCCTGATACAACTATCCAGCGAGAAGAAAAAGAATCTGCAACGTAATCCATGACATCTACAATATAATGAAACACTAGAAAAGTGCATCTGTTCATAAAATATTGAACACAGAAATAGTGAACACATCTGTAGAAACTTGGTAATGTATCTACGAAGATTTGTGGACGTGAACTATAGAAAAAGAAAGTGAAATATAAGAATTAAGTATAAAAAAATAAAAATTATAAGACATTGCTCACTTGGCATATTCCACGTTTTATAATCGGTTTTGGTGGCTTGGGCCTTGGAGTTGTGGAGATATTTAACGAATTATTTAACATCTGTAATTCGAAACCATAACATAATTAGAACTAACATTTTTTCTTCTTCTTCACTTATATACTTCTTAATCTTATGTATTATACAGGGTACTGTATACTCGTATAGGGTAAAATATTTCAAACCCAGAACTAAAGAAATTAATTAAGGTACCTCAATAGTTTGGACATAGGATTTTTTTTTCATTTCACGATTTTAATCCATACTGTATTTCGTGTGACGCACACATACGTATGTGACGTTGCCGCTTTGACAGATAAGTGTGTGCGTGCCTATGTTATACTTTACAAATGGCGTTTTATTTTAAAACGATATTTTTCTTATTTATTTTGTTTGAAAAATAACTTTTTCATTTTTGGGAGTATTTTTTTTTCTGAATTATATTAGGCTTTTATAGAGTAGTGAAAACTGTGGTTTCATTTAAAGTGGTGCTGACAATTCCACCCTGTATATAATAAAGCATCACACTGTATCCCGCACACAGCGGGAGACACAGGTAGGCAGAGGGAGCCTAGTGTTAAGACACTCCGCTTACCACATTTTGCGCCAAATTCTGAAGGCACAGCAGAGCAAAGAAAGAACAAAGAAAGAAATGAACATATTAAATATTTGAACCGACACCCCGTTACGCTTACAGTTACACGCTTCTGTTTTTGCGCGAGGATTCCTCCCTTATCTTTTAGAATAACAATAAAAAATATTTTATTGCTATTATTTTAAAAGACAATTTACGAACAAATCCAGTAATTTTAGAATCTCTATAACATTATTGGTAATATTATAGATTTCCCAACAATAGAATAGAATAGCGTTGCCGGTTAAATGATTTCTTTTGTCACATGAACATGCATTCAGAATCTCAATGCATGGGAATAAAAATATGATTGGTTCAATAAATGGCCTCGTAACAATGTACTAGAGGAAGTCAAAAATGGACTTTATTTAAGTTTTTGCAAAATATAATAAAATTTACATGTACTTATAAGACTATAGTATCTTATAATAAAACTTCCTTGGTGCCATTAAGGCGTAGTGGAGCAATGCATGAGTGGGTTTTGGGATTTGTGGGTTTGATCCCAAATGAGGGATTATTTAAAATTAATATTATTTCCTAGGTCGATAGTAGATAAAGTGCGATGTGGCGTTGGGTTACGCTACTTAACACATAATATATCTAAATGGGCGGAACATCTTAAGCACGAGGCCTGCGTGTGATTACTGTTATAGTGATAGTGAGATGCCCACATCCATAACACCTATATTTTTGAACTCTTTTTTTAGCTTCACGATATATCCCGCTCATCGCAGGATAGGCGTTTAAATGAGAACCTGAGATTTGTATAATAAGAAATTTCGTTTCGCACTTTTCGCCGAAACCTGGAGGCATTGCATGTTCAGTGGCGGAACTTTTATTATTTTTGGCGGTATTTGGATTAAATTGTATTTTAATTTAATCTGCTACATCGTCAGGAATGGGAGCCATCCGACTTGGAACAAATAATTTGCTCCAGCTGGTCTAAATCTAGCGTGATGCAAATCAAATATTTCTTATTTCTAATAGTTTAATAACCATATGTGATGATGGCGAAAATAAAAAGTTTTTACTAACTTTTATAACATTTTCTGAAATAGGTGGGTCTAAATAATCAATGTTCGCGCCATCTTCAGCAAGAGTGCTCGGCGCGAAGGTGCAAAGCATATATTTTTCAATAATTTCTTCCATTTTGGGTGACCTGAAGTACTCCTTACACAATTCTTTGGAAAATATAATTGTTGTTACCCAGCGTAGTCTTTTTGCGTTGTAGTCGTTTTTATCGCCGTGCTTGAAAATATAATGAAATAATTACTAATAGACATCAATTACTTATTATATTTGATAGATTATTCTTAGAAAAATTAACAAAGTTAATTTAAGCACTTTCATTCATAGCAGGGTAAACAAAAGTAACGCAGTGTTAAGAAACTCTGTTCTCTACAACCCTCCCAATTTTCGAGTCATTGTATTTTGAGATTTAATATTTTTAGGAATTCCGCGGAACGCGAAGAACGGTATCTTAATGAGAAAAGCTAAAAAAAATAAATAAATATAAATTATTTAAGAAAATAAAAATTTACTGAAGAATTACCAGTCGCGCTTTCTTAGTATGACCCCATCCCAACGCCATCACATGTACTCCTGGCTGCTCGTATTTTAAATCAAAATTTATTTTAATTTCATTAGGCGGATAATGACAATATTTTTCAAAAGTTACATCTTTGTAATCGTAGGGTTTGTGTACTTCTACCACAGCTATGTCCAGAGCAGTCCAGTCACCTAATGTTTCGAAGCCTAAAGAATACGCTGCAAAAAAATTTAATAATATACTGTCATATGGTCATAAAAGATGGTCATATGTGGTTGTACAATGGTGGTTGTCGGGTCAATTAAAATAATACATTCTTTTTTTCAGCTTCACTCTGTATCCCGCACACAGTAAGGTAGGCAGAGGGAACCTAGTGTTAAGATACTCCGTTCCCCATTTTCCGCCGAGTCCTGGAGGCATAGCGTGTTGAGTGGCGGAACTCAACGCCGCTCTTTGCCTCGGCACCAGGGCGAAGAAATAAAAAAATAAAATTTAAATAAATATTTTAATAATGATTTTTTATTTTTTATTGATCCCCTCGAGTGCGGATCGTACCCACCAGCGTCGCATTACAATCACACCCTTGTGTACCGATGCGCCACAACGGCCTCTATATCTCATGTTATAACTCATCAGAGTGTCTTAACACTAGGCTTCCGGTTTCTGTTCTGCCTACCGGTGCTAAACGCGGTATACAGCATGAACCTAAAAAAGACATCTAACTTTCGCCTTTTCCATTTGTTATTTACGGCAATAAATATTTAATAACACTTTTTTAGTAGGTACATAAATTTTTTATGCATTATTTACAAAAGTATTTTTCTTGCCTAAAATAACACTTGAAAATTATTAAAAATATTTGCAAAATAAATTAGATTCCTATCAAATAATTGAATCTTACTTATAGGTATGGCGGTTGCAATTATTCTTCTTCTAGTTTTTCTTGCGCATACATTTTTTTTGAAATTAGCTAATTTAATATATTTATCATAACCGGCCACCACGTAGGCCTTCTCTACGTCTTCTATACAGGCTGCTGACGTCAGCACATATTTGGGGTGAATGATGGCCCCACCGCATATCCACGTGTCGTAGTGGCGTGGCGACTCTGAGGCCTGTACTAAATAAACCTGTTGCCAAATTATTATTATGAAGAACTTAAAAAATAATAAGAAGGTATAAAATCAACTTTACGCTGTATCCCAGAGGCACGCAGCAGGGTAGGCAGAAGGAACCTAGTGTTGAGACGCTTCGTTCCCCACTTCCCGCTGAATTCTGGAGGCAATGCGTGTAGAGTGGGGGAACTGAAAGCCGCGCTTCACCTTGACACCAAAGCAGAGACGGAAATATAAATTTCAATAAATATTTAATTTCCTCTAGTGGGGATCGAACCCATCGAACCCGTTTACGCGCCTGTGCTACGAGTGGCCTATGGAGAACTTGTTTTTCTACAGCGCCGTAGCTGTTATCCTGCACATAGCATTGTAGATAGAGAGTACGTACTAATAATTATTAAATATTTCATTCCTACGAGTAGGAATCGAACCCACAACCAGCGCGCTTAGCACGCTTGTACTATTACGCCACGATGGCTACTAAATTCAGAATTATAAGTAAATAATAAATAGTAATGTCTTACCATATATCGTTTTTGTGTCTTTGATACCTCCCTGCCCCCTACTATTCTACGTTCTGCATACAGACCTGTTGAAGAACCAATGAAAAATGTTCATCAGTAAGGATTTTTTTTTGTTTAGCAGTTTGTTTATTATATTTTGTAACAATAATGCAAAATAATATTATTTCCTTCGTTAATTAGTATAATAAAAACATCAAAATACCTTGCAGATAATTAAAAAAAATAGATTAATGTGTACCTTAATGGGAACAGAGGTTTACACTAGGTTTCCTGTTCTCTCTGCCTACCCTGCTATGTCCGCGATACAGCGTGAAGTTAAAAAAACTGGTTGTGTCTACTTTCTCTATACTCTGTGTATATTACGAATAATATAAATTATAATTATTAGTGCATAATTATATGAAATTGAATACACCATGAAATTTAAATATCCTAGTAAGATCTTTTTTTTTATTAAAAAAATATGTTTGTATTATTTTAAAGTAAGAAGGTGCTTTATATTCAATACATTAAATAGGGTATCAGGCGCTCGAGGCCCAGATCTACTTTTGCATTCTCAAAAACCAACGTTATCAAAAACACATTTCCACTTTTGAGATTATATGTGTTTGTTTTTAATTTATTTTACGCTTCTCCCGACTTTTGCGGGATAATAAGTAGAGCAAAATCAATTGGATCACTGTATTTTGCTATTTTTTTTCTTTTGGGCTTTATGCACATATCAGGCTGGTTCTCTAGTCCCCAGTGCCTACCCTGATGTATGCGGGATACGGCGTGAAGCTAATTTTTATAAAAAAAATACAAAAACAATTATAACTTACTGTTATATAAAAAAGAAAGAAGTAATATTATTTTCAATAATATCATATCAAACTCGTTATTTTGTTTCATGTTTTAACGATAGGCTTGATCGCAATCGTAAATTGTGTTTAATATCATATTTCCAACTAACCGTTTCTTAATTACTTTATATTTTTCTCATTTCATCACATTTTTAAGAATTTCTCGTACCTATTTCCTCATGAGTAAAAAATCTTCTAATATATCATACATCGGTCAAAAAAGAGAAACATCGGTTTTAGGGTGAAGGCACTTATGTAGGCCACTGTCTCCTATATCAAGGACACGCATGTATCGAAATTATCGTGTGTGAGAATACTGTGGAAAAGCCAGCCATTACATTAGGTTTGATAAACCCCAAATCCTCGCTAAGGAAAACAGATATATTTCTAGAATGATCCGCTAGGCTATTGAAATACAAAAACATTCTAACTTCAATAGAGTGGAAACTTTCTACCACCAGTTGGGACCCACTCATAAAATCTTTGAAGTCTCAAACCCACCATTATACCAGAGGAAAAGATACAAGTCAGCTCATTCTGCAAGTATACAGGGCAGTACGTAAGGCAATTATGAAATCGTTGGCGGTAGTTTGATATAATAATTATATCAACTGACAGACGAATGCCACCTCGTCTGCCCGTGACGACGGACTACTGCAGTGTTCGGAACATTAGATTAAGTTCCATATTGTATGCGGGATACAGAGTGAAGCTAATTTAGATTCTATTTCTTTATTTTAGCTTATGTTTTTAAAGGGACGATAATTACTTAGAGCAATTTACGTTATATTTATTAATTCATATTCAAAGGACACCTTGTTTAATTAGTTGGCTCTACTGAACGCAGGTACTATATTAAATTTCAAAAGCAAATATTAATCATTTAGACGAGCGTGTCTCAGATTTAGTAAAGGTCACTGCGTTTCACACTTACGTACGCGACGCGACGTACTCGTACGGGGACGCGGTGAACGAACTGTCTCTGTTTTGTGCGACAAGTTTATTTTAGTTTGCATTCTCTTCTCATTTTACATAGGCTTTCTCATATACATATGTGTTTTTCTAAGATATACATAAACTTAATTTGCATACATATATATATAGGCTTCTTTTTCTATGGAATGTAAATAAATAAAAAAATATTAATATACCTAATGTGATTAATATTATCTATATTAATATTTATCATACACACACCCTTTTAATGCCTTAATTTTTTTTTCAGCTTCACTCCTGCACATAACAGTTTAGACTGGGGTAACCTGGGAACCTAATGTGACAACACTCCGTTCTCATTAAGATACTTTCATTTCCTACTTTCCGCTGAATTCTGGAGGCACTGAGTTTTGAGTTACGGAACTTAACGCCGCTCCTTGCCTCGTTACCAGAGCGAGGTAATGAAAATATTGAATAATTTATTTCCTGGCCTTAAATTCTGTCTTAATTCTTTGTCATTTTAAAACAACTTCAATAAGTAAGTTAAAATACAGGGGTTATAACGTAGAAGACGGACTCACAATATATCTCATAGAGTTGAAGATTTATTTCTATACAGCTTAGTGCACTTTTTCCACATAACATAGTAAACAAAGGGACACTAACGGCAAAACACTTCGTTTTCACTTTCTATTCAAATTTAGGATAAGGCAGAATTCAAAATAAATATGATCATTCCCCGAGTAGGAATCGAACTTACCAATACCATCCTATAATAAATATCTTTACTCTATCTATACAGTAATTTCCGAAAATATAAATTATAAAATGTAAAAAGTGTCAGGTAGTAATAAGCACACAGCTTAACAGTTTTAAGTGTTTCAAATCTTCTTGTGGATTGGGAATCGGGGCAAATAGAAAGAAAGCCTTTTGAAGTCGGCTGCTACGCTACAGAGCAGTCCAATTGCAACAGAATAGGGCTATAGAGCGTTATCTTATTTACATTCTAAGTTTAGTTTAGTTAGTTATTATGTAAAATATTTTTAATTATTATATTTGTGACTAACTTTTAAAGTGTACCTATCTACAAGAATGCTTCGTACACTCGTTCTATCGTACACAGAAATAGCAAAGGCTTTAAAAATGAAATTAATTACAATTTTCTCGTTCAATTCAATTACAATATTTTTTTCTTGTATATTAGTAATGTTATTGTAAGCAGGATCATAGTCGGTTCGATTTCCATTCGAGAAAATTAATTATTATTAACTTCACTTACTTTTAGGCCAGTCGTGCCAGACGCACAAGTGTGTAGCTGTAAGCCCGACTGGTTATAGGTTCGATCCCCACTCGAGCATATGAAATATTTATTCAAATTTATTTATATTTTCATTTCGCTTTATATTTCGCTCTGGTGTCGAGGCAAAGCGCGGCGTGAAAATTCGGCGAAAAGTAGTGAACGTTCAAACTTGAACTAAAAATAAGGTTCTTTTAAGGTGAAGGGCAAACAAAATAATAAAACATTAAATTATCTAATAATAAATCCGACATTTACTTTACACGATTAAAATATATAACAGTATCATCATATCACTTACACGTGGTCGAAATTTTGCGTTTCTATTTTACATACAAAAAGCTAACGATCTTTATGTACTTACTATTGATTATAATTAATACGCTTTACAAAATTTACATATATTTTATTAAACTTACGTTAACAACACCGGATATAAAATGTTATGGAATCTTTTTTTTATTTGTCACAGATAATATAGGAAAAATATGTAATAAAAAAAATAATTGCCGTCAAAATGTGAAATTAAACATTTTATTATACAAAAATATTAACGTTTCAAAATTCGCTATTTGATATATTTAAATCTATATTTTTAATTTTCACGGCAATTATATTTTTAGTATGTTTAATCAATTTTTAAATAAAAAAATATCGAGTTTTGAAATCAATTTTTTTTTGGTTTACAAATCTTTATTATCTATGACATATAAAGTTAAAAAATATAAAGATCATTTTAAAATACTATAGAAAACAGTGGTTAATTAAAAGCTTAGTTACTTAAAAATAGACATCTATTTTGAACGCGTCTACTATAATATTTTCAGTTTTGATTTCGATTCCTTCTTATTATATGTATATACAGCCGCCATTTTACTTGTTACCAAAAAGAAAACTTTAGAAAAAAATAAGAACTAAATCTACACATTTGGTTTAATTTCTTTTAATGTTAATAACAGAAGGATTATTAAATGAAAAATCCATTTTTGTATATTTTTTTATAGAGAGCTATCAAAACTGAAATCTTAATACGATATCGTTTAACATCAGTCATATTGAAAAAAAAAACACATTAAGAATAACTTAGTCAACTAGTGTTAGTAGAAAGTTCTGGAATAACGTTCGTATATCACAAATTATTCATATTTGGAAATTATAAGGACATTTTTTTTCTTAGGTTTTATATGTTTTTTTATTTATTATTAAAAATATGGCAAAAACAATGGACTATTTTATATTGGAAAAATAGATATTTTAATATATAACAACAATAATGTGATGTTAGTCGCTAATTTATGAGCAATATATTGGGGATAGGAAAATGAACTTTATCACAGCATAATTAGTCATAATATATTATTTTTTAATATAAATTCCATTTAATATTAAAAAAGCATAGAATAAAAAAGCCTATAGTAAGGCCGTATTACACAACAGAGACCATTCATTTTACATAATGGACGTGTGTAATTATGGTGACTAAAATAAAAAATAAACAATTAATATTTAGTATTAATAGGAATAAATATTTTGAAAGTTTCATAAGTTTTTAAGTAACATTTTCTAAAAAAAGATCAAATTATCCTTATCCCACTGTTGATAAAGTTCATTTTCATTTACCAAAATGGAACTTCATTTAACTTATACCGTCGACGGATCATGGCTGCCCTGAAGTTAGCGGTAGATGATTGCGCAGATTTGATTTTAAGACTTTCTTATTTTTGATTATTTGCTTCCCGAGTAAACTACGTCGACCGTACTGTAGGTCGCAAATGAATAGACTCGCTAGTAACAGTATCATTAGCCCATACATTAATAGTTATTTTAGATAATGTTAACGCATAAATAGTTACATAGAAATATAGAATAAATAATATGAAAGTTTAATTAGTTAATTTCTTAATAAGAACTATAACAATACAAATAGTATTATTTTAGTATCAATTGTGTATAAAAGTGAGTAAATATTTTTGCGTTAACAGTTTTGATTATTTGTTAAAACTGTGTTTATAAAATTTGATTTAGTCTGTCAGTGCAGAATTCAAATAAGATCTGCTTTTGTCTAATTATCACATATTATGAAATAAGAAATAATAATAATCGAAACAAAATTGAAATCACTAAGAAATAAGAATATTTTTAGTAGAAAAAAATATATACTGACATTGTATATCTATATGTAACAAAAGAAATCTGAAAAATCTTTGCTTACTCAAAATCAACATACAGTACGGCCGACACATCGTGGCAGCGCAGATTTAATTTCAGGTATTTTCATAGTTTTGATTATTTAGTTCCAGACTGCACAATGCGCAAATGTTCAGAAAACTTCAGGGCGGCCTCGAATCGTAATGTACATATGGTTTTATCCGATTAAATAAAAATCTTTTTCTTTAAATTCCACAGTGACAAACAAAATTAACCTCTATCACTATAACAATAAAGTTCTTTCACCGGTGTCTTCTACACGCATTACTTTGGAAACACTCGTCGCAGACTCGCACCGGCTTTATTTGACCGTAACGAGGTAGTGGTATGGAGTTCGAACTGCATGATGCACAGAATACTTTGCCTGCAAAAAATATTTTAAGTTAGAAAAAAAATGTGAAAATTATATTATATTATATTGTAGTATTGGATACAATACTAAATATATTGTAGCACTATTCTTCGTTATATGCACAGAGGCACAAGCTTTGCTCTATCTATCATCAGTGTATCATTACGTATCATTACGTATGTGTGTGCATGAGTTTACGTATATGTGTATGAGCGTGAGTGTGTGTTGGTGCGTGCGTGCTTGTGTGCGTACATGTGTGTGCGTGTAATGCATACCGCAGTTCCGGCAGTGATGTCTCCGCCTGAAGGCGGTGAAGTGTGCGTCGCAGCGCATGCAGGAGGGCGCCGCGATGTCCGGCACCCACTCGGGGAGGCGCTCCACGACGCTCCCTGTGCTATCTTGGCCCTCTGTGCTCTGTCTGTGTGCTGGCGTTGTGAGCTCTTGAATACGGCTTGTTTCTCTGTAAATAGTTAATCAATTTTTTTTTTCCTTATCCAAAATATCAAATATCAAATCTTTGACAAAAATTAAGCTATCAAAGCAAAAAATTAGAAAGACAAAAACAAAATTCAACAAACCTATAGCTAAGATCGCCAGTCGACCGCGACGATTGCAAATTATTCGCACTATTAATATTGTTGACGTTATTCGCGTGGGATTCAGACGCAGTTGAATCGGAATTGCTGTCTGCGTACACTTCTTCTGCAGAATAGACGCTGTCAAATGAACTTCCTGTGGAATATATATAGAAAAATTTAAGCAGATTTAATTTGATTTAATTTTTATTCATTACAGTTCATATTATAAATAAATTTAATACTTATAATACTATGACCCATACCATTCTGTATAATTTGATCCTCAGTTGGTTGATATTCAATCGTAGTTTCCTCTTTGATTTCATCAGTTTCAGTTTCATCTTCACTCGTCTGGTTTAGTAAAAATACGGCCTTTAAAATATTCCTTAAGTCAGCCGCAAAATTAGTTTGTAATTGGTCTGCAACACCCGCTATGCATACAAATAGACGGTGTATGAGGTCTTCACTTGATCTGGAATAAAAAAATATATTAATATTAAAAATTACAATTGTAACTAATTGGGACAGCTTGGCTGTAAGGGCGATGGTTTTGAGTTGGATTGACATTTGGGAGAATTAATTATTTAATCACTCTGGGAAGAAGACATCAGAGAAAGTGTGACGTTGGGTTTCGGAATATTTCGAAAATTGGGCGGAAAGTGGGAAAATCAATGTCTCATATATTCCCCCAAATCCCTCCTAAGTTATTTATATTGAACCACCATATTTCTGTGTAGTAATAGTTTAGGCATAAAGCTCTGACTACTTACTTAAACTTCCCTCTAGCCTGTTGCCTGGCGGCGAGCTCCTGCGCCTGTAACGCTAGAGCTATTTGCTCGTCGTCCGCGCACTCTGACGTACCGCACGACGTGCCGCTAAAATTAACAATTGTTATTAAATTATATTTGACATATAAAAAATAATAATGGAATATATGTTAAAAAAATATATTATTGTTATAACTTAAATAAGTAAAATCTCCTCTATGAGTAAGATTAAGATTGTATTGTGTTTATTCATTTTATTGAAACAAAAAGTTTCAGTTTGCACACAACCTTCTTGTTTACCAATACTATGTGTGAAAAATCGGAAAATTACGAAAAATATTTACCTCAAAAAAAAAACTAGATACCTCAAAAAAAAAATCATTAATCAATGTCAAACACACACCTTTCATCAACAAAATGGTCCAAATTCAATCTTAAGGGACTCTGATTTTGTATGGACCGATTATCTAATATAACATTTCCAGGCGACCACATTTTCTTTTTTTTCTTAGTTTTAGCATTTTTTCTTTTACGCCTCGTTTCACTACTAGGTTCAGCCTTATTTTCTACTAACGAAGTTATTTTCTTATCAGATTCCCTATGCCTTCTTAATTCTGTTAAAACGTCTATCGTTCTAAATTCTTCTTGTTGATCGTTTGTACTTAAATTTAAACTAGTAGCTTCATTTAAATCTTCTCTACTCAACCTCACACTATCTATATGAGAAGACCCGGCCTCATTCTTATTTGTATTGTCTTCTACATATTTTATGTTGACAATTTCATCTGTCACTTCAGAAAACGAATGTTCTAGAGTGTTAGTGTCTTTTTCATCGATTTTTTCTTCGACAGGACTTTTTAGCACTCTATTTTGTTGCATAAAGTGGTTTTCCTTATTTTGATCTGTATCGGGAGATCTATCTAAGCTTGTGTTTTCCGTACTAACTCCTGAATCGGCGGGCGATTCGTTGTCACTTTCGTATCCTAACATAAATTTTACTCTTTCTTCACTATCCATAACTCGATTGTTATATTCAGAATTTTCATTATTTTCAAAACTCGGTTTATATTCTTGGTTATATTCTTCGTCTAACAAAATAACACTTAGACTAACGTTAGCGATTGCCATATCGATATTGACGATATCGGCATCGATACTCGGCATTATCAATGGTGCATCCGAACTCATTATGACTCGATTAAAATTATTTTCCTCTTCTTGATTGAAAACTGCCGAATTATTATGTGATAATGACGCTAAAACGACCGGTTCTTGACTTATAGCATTTGGTATCAAATATCCATGACTCGTCGACGGCATACAACTTAGCTGTTCATTTCTTGGTCCAGAAAAATTAAACTCCTGCGATTCACTCGATATCAATTTCGGCACATCACTAGTCGAATATGAATGAGTTTGCTCAATAAGATCGACATCACTAACGATAGACGACAAACGATCAGCTATTTCCGTAACTTGTTCGTTTAGTGATGTGACCAATTCCTGATCAGGTATTTGTCTATTGGACGTTTCACCAGAAGTGGAAGCCGAAACAGCGTTTATTACTAACGGATCGAACATCATTAGTCCGTTGGTTGAGAGATTTCTTAGCGACGACATATCATTTTCATTTCTACTTATTTTTCTTGTTCTTTCTATGTTAGTATCGTTAGTATGGAATGTGTCAGTGCTTGTGTCTGTGTGTCTGTCGATATCGGACTCCCTTTCGGACTCGTCGTCCGCCGTGAGACGCTTTAGTCCGTCTATGATGGGCGTCATCACCTCTATGTTGCCTGGTAAATAATCTGCATCGGTTATTGTCGGTTCACTTGAACTGGAATGAAAAGTTTAATAAGTAAATAAGTTTTAAAATAATTGAAATTTTTTTAAAAAAAAATCGAGTTCCGCCACGCAAGATGCAATGTCTATAAAATTGGAATTGTGCATGGGGAACGGAGTGTGCTAGCACTAGGTTGCCTCTGCCTACCTTGCTTTACGCAGAATACATCAAGCAACTGAATACATAATAAATAATTAAATGACAGTAACCTTTGTTGAGAATATAAATCTCTGCACTGAGCGTGATCTTCGTAAAACTTCGATACAAATTCTTTAATGTCGGGATAGCATGAGTCCTCTGTTGAGTTTTCTGCTGTAAAAGAAATAACATACAATTTGATATTTATTTGAATGATATATTTTGCAATTTTTCATAATAAATATATTGAAGATCTGAGATTTTGTTATTTTACATTTAAACAGCTTCTGAATGCAAACGTTATAATTTATAGGTTCAATCCCCACTCAAAATATGAATTATATTATTATAATTGTTTCGTTCTGATAACATATAAACAATACAAAATAATAAAAATAAAACGTGGAAGAATATTGAAGGAATGATTAGTCTATAGATTGTTCTCAATTTTTAAATAAATAAATAAAAATAAAAACAAGCAGTAATGAGAGTTAAAGACGAGAGCAAAAGCAAAGTAAGTCACAATTCTATATTTAATGTCATGCTTCATGCTGTATCCCGCCACAGGCAGAGGGAACCTGGGAACCTAGTATTTAGACAATCCGTCCTCATTACGAAAATTAAAAGTCGAATTATGGAGGTTGAGTGGTGGTACTCAATGCTGCAATTTTTATTATTAAACAATTTTTATTATTAAACCTACATTACAAACAATGTCAAATCGCAAATAACCATAAACAAGTACCTGGTGGTATTTCAAAGTTGGCCATATTGATATCTTCATTGGAACACAATAACTTTTCCAGGGCCATAAGTTCCCGTCTGTCTAACGTCCATAGCAGCGACTTGATCTTGTGCAGCAAATGGCGGAACGGACGGAACATATCTGACATTTCATCTGAAAAATATTACATTAAAATTAGATAAATTACATATTAAGTATTATTTCATAAACAAATAAAATTATACATTATCTGGCTTTTGGTTTGAATTGTTTTTAAAAGACGTTTTTAAAGGCGGCGGTTGTGGGTTTAATTCCCACTCGAGGGAAGAGAATATTTAAAATCACCACAAGCTTTGTCAATCACCAAAAATATTACCAATACCAGTACAAAATCCAAATGAAG
Organism: Heliconius melpomene melpomene; assembly: GCA_000313835.2. NCBI lineage: Eukaryota > Metazoa > Arthropoda > Insecta > Lepidoptera > Nymphalidae > Heliconius > Heliconius melpomene. Next base: position 33,320 of record HE669327.1, on the reverse strand, counting down.
TCATAAATCACGACCAAAACCACTTACCTGGTTGTTTGTCTATACTCAAAGGCCCATTGGAATATATGAGGAGACCACTAACTATGGCCAGGCGAGGCACCGCGAACATTAGAGCCGGGTCGTACGAGTCCACCTGGAAATTATACAAGCAAATAAAGTTATTATTTGGTTTGTGGATTCGATTGCCACTTAAGAAACGAATTATTTAATATTTTCATTTCCAATGCTCTGGTAACAACACAAAGTAAGACAAGACACCACTGAACGCGCAGTCCCTCGTGGTGGTGCGTCCCTCTGCAGCGAAAGTCATACAGCATAAAACTAAAAAAGGAGAGTCTAATCACCTACAATTTTGCGAAATACACATAAAAATTAAAAAAATTATAACTTGCCTGTTCTTGCGTCAACAAGTTAAGTTTCAAAGCTCGTCGCAAGCTCTCCGAGAACAACACACATATCAACTGTTGAGCTTCGAATTCGTGCGGCGTCTTCACGTTCACCATCGCACTCACGTAGCATAACTCGAATTCTGCGAAGAGTCTGGAGAAAACAAAATAAATATATATAAAAGGGCCAGTCGTTGCGAAGTGGCATAAAGTGTGACTTTAAACGAGACAGATTGTGAATTCGATTTCCACTGTGCAGGGGCACTGTACGACTGCAAACGGCTGTGGGTTGGATTCCCTCCCGGGGAATGAAATATTCATTTTCATTCATTTCCTCGCTCTGGTAACGGAAAGCGCGGCGTTGAATTCTGCCATTTAACATGTAAAGCGTCGACTTAAACGGAGTGTGTTAACACTAGATTCCCTCTGCCTACCCTATTATAAGTGGAATACGACGTGAACCTAAAAAAAAACGTTACTTCATAAACTAAAAATACTGTAACAAATTTAACCTACTTACTTCAATATTTAAAAACGAATAAGAGTTAAAAATAAACATGAACAAAAAACAGTGTATATTCTAATATTTAGTCCATGTCATAACACCCCTATAATTTAACAAAAAAAAACGTGAAAGATATTTAGCACAGTATGACTGGAAGTTATCGTTTACGATAACATATTGCCTCTACTTTTCAATACAAACAATGCGGTTCTCTTTGATAGTTTTAATGAATTCACCAGTAGGTAGGTACATATACGAGCCAAATATAAACATTTAATAAACAAAATGGTTAATGGAATGAAATATTGGTTTATGTCTACTGTACTTAAAGATAAATTTGAGTGTCTGAAAGGAGATTAAAATTCAACGTTCGCTCTAAATTGCTGCTAATCTTTTAGATTACCGTCGTTAATGAAATTACTGTTTTTTGAATTAATAAATAAAAAAAATTAAATTAAATCAGCTTCACACTGTATCCCGCAAACAGCAGGGTAGGCAGAGAGAACCTAGTGTTAAGACACTCCGTTCCCCAAGAATTAATAGATAGCGTAAAATATTTCACATTCCTTCGAGTCTTTGTATTTTAAAGATAATCTATAAATATAATAAAAATATAACTAATCGCTGTCTGTATAAGAAAGAAGAAATTGGGGACATTTATCAATGTGTTAGAACCTACAGGCTACAACAATGATTTTTAATACCTTTGTCTGTTTGTTACGTATGCGTTAATCTAAGAAACTTCTTAATAGATTTATTTTGCTAAACTTCCCTTAACCCAAAATGTTTGTTTCATTTTAATCAGTTCTTAAATAAAAAAGTTATATCAGTCCGACGCGACGCCGCGAGCGGTACCTACTTAAATCAATCAAGTCACTCACTTTTCCACTTGGCGACGACAGTCTTCATATTTTACAAGTACCTAACACCATCTAAAAACAACAGAATACAAGGGACACTCACTTGTCGAATATCCTCAAGCTCTCATGCAGCATATCGTCGTGGTCCTGCAGGGCGAGGCCGCGAGGACGGAGGCACTGCTCTCTCAACAACGACCTGACGGTTTCCAGACTTCGTGTCAACGCCTTGGCCAACGGCCGCATTGCAGCCGATTCCTCTTCCCGACTCATTATTGACGAGCCGGCAGCTAGGCACTGTAATAATAATCAAAAAGTGATTTTAAAAAACTGAAAAATAAAAAGATAAATCAGCCTCACGCTGTATCCCGCATACACAAGGATAGGCAGAGGGAATCTAGTGTTAAGATGTAGGTCAAATAAAAATACATTGCTTTAACACTGATTAATTAATAATAGATAAAGTCAAGTGGTGCTTATATGTTGTCGTTGCTTTAAGCAAAAAGAATTTTTACATGGATGACGAGTACAGAAAAGAGACTCCTTACCTCTTCGCAAATCAGGAAATAAGTGAAAGATAAAAGATAACTATCTTCAATATAAAATAAAAAAAACAAATATTCCACTAAACGCAATATTTACAGAAGTAAAAGGCACAAAAAAATATATAAAATGTTGTTCTCCACAAAAGGTAAATTTTCCACATGAGACCTACACATACCACGTATCTACTTATAAGAAAGTCTGTAATAAGTTTGTACAATCTGATTTTGCTTTAAGTCTAGCTACAGTAAATATTTAAACGGAAGCTACTAGGTTAATGCGTACAACTTTGCTTAACACGCGAGAACTTAACATGAAAACATATTCTTAAAAGTTAGCGTAAAAGCTAAAGGTTGCTATTATATACGTTTTCATAAACACAAGTTAATTTTTAATAGTGATTTTTTTTAGCTTCATCTTTGTATCCCGTATAAACCAGGATAGATAGGCAGAGGTAACCTACTGTTAAGACACTCCGTTCCCCAATGTCCAATGATTTTTTCGATGCATTACGTGTTGAGTGGCGGAACTCAACGTCGCGCTTTGCCCTGGCACCAGAGCAGATGAAAATATTCTTAAATAATAATTCATTACCCCGAGTAGAGATTGATATAAAAATTACATTATATTTAATGTTTAGTTTTTATTTTTTAATTTTTCCATACCTCCGCACCAAACCACAGCTGCCCAGCCAAGTTGTCCTGCAAGACATCTTCAGGAAACTTCACTCTGAAACCTCTGGCCACTCGCTCATCACCCAACACTTGGTCCATTATCTGGCTAGTAATATTGAGTACTCTATCCTGAAAAAGATAAGAAAATAAGAATGAAATGAAGCAAAATATATAAAAAAAACAAATAATACGAAATAAAATAATTGATATCGTGGCGATGTGGGATTTCAGTTTTTCGAGCTCACTATGGCTATACTTGAAAAGAGCGGTAGTTTAATCACAACAATTTAACCGTGACCAAATGGAATGGTTGTTATTAAAAACGACAATAATAGTGCTAACATTTTAATGCTAAATCTTACAAATACATGTAAGTATACTCAGCAAATAACCTTGAAAATTAAAAAAAAAATGTCTTACTAACGAAATGTTATTTTATTTAAACCATACACCAAGTAGAAAATTAAAAATATAGCTTATTATAAAGAGATTAGTAAAGGTTACTGGTTATATTTACATATAATTTTATAACGAACTAAGATAGCAACATTGTATTTTGTGTTTGCAGTTCATGCACGTGTGAACAATGCTCTCTCGTAAATGTTATCAAACGTAATATAATACCTACCTACATACCTAATAGGTTATCAGTAGGTAAAAGTGCTATTAATATCTAATATCTTAAAATATGAACTCATTGCAAAAAATCTGCATAGAGGCTGTATCATAAATACTTAATAAAAAATAACTTATGATTTTTATATGTTGTACTTAGAGGCCAGTCGTGGCGCGGTGGCACAAGCGTGTAACTGTGAACGCGACAGGTTGTGGGTTTGATTCCCACTCGAGGAAAAGAAACATTTAAACACTATTAATATTTTCATTTTTAAACTATTAATATTTCATTCTTCTTCTTGAGGTAAATGATATATTAATAGAAATACAGAAAAATATATAAACAGTTGCTGGTTGCGCTAACAAGCTGTTTCAATTGTGATAACAATTATAAATTTGAATATTGAATAAGACCTTATTTAACTTTTCATTGATGTTTTTCGGTTCAATCTCCTTTATAAGCAAATACTGTGCTTTGTAGCATCCCTTTATATTACTGTTTTTGTAATTTACTCAAATCATCAAATATTTATGAACTATTATAAAAGTTGACTTACTTTACGTATGCAAACCACAGCCCGATAATATATGTGATAATAATAAATCTTACGCAATTTTATGCACGCCTGCCTGGTCGAGATTGATTTTCAACGATCCGGTGTCACATGAGACAAATTGAAGTTTTGAAATAATAAATATTATAATATATGTATGTAACATACATTGCGACAAACGAACTCGGTAAACTAATTCGTGCTAAAATCTGAATGTCTGATAGATTAATTTTATAACGCTGTATGAGAATCCTAGTGTTAAACCACTGTGCTCCGAATTCTTGAGGCATTGCATGGTAAGTGAAAAGAACGAAGGAAATTAAAATATTTAATATCCTCGAGTAGGAATCGAACCCACAATCTGTCTCGTTTACCTCTCAACGACGTACGATGCTTCAGAATAATCAATATTTTGCTAACTTTTCAATGAAACTCAATTTACATAACATTTACTTAAAAGTATTCTCACACTCTAAATATGTAAGTACCTATATAAATAGAAAGTAAGGTAATAATCTAATTCTAGAGTGCACTTAGATTTAGAAGCCTCACTCGCAGGAATGTTCTTAGCACGAATGAGATTTAAAGATAATCTAGGTACATAGCTACGTAGTTGTAGATCTAATGAGATCTAGGTAATGCAATACTAACCATATTGTATTTTACATTATATTAGTAGTTTCTATCATATTTATTTTTAATTATTATTATAAAAAATACATATACCACCACTGGCTTAGCACATTTATTATCACAAAAGCTTCAGCAATCAACATTTGAACTGTTAACTTTGTCTAAAAAAGAGTTTCGATTTTTACTACATAATATCCACGTAATTTCTCTAATCGAGACGCAAAGTAGAAGATATATGTCATAACAAAGTTTCCGTATAAAAGAGGAAAATAATAAAAATACAAATATATATATTACATTTAAACTATACATATATCGTACATAATATTATCACGCGACATTTTTAAATAACTACAGACAACCAGCACAGCTATTATTTTATCATAAACCTGAGTCATTTATGTATATGACTCACAAGTGCAAAACGTTGCAATTAGTGCGATTATGCATTTAAAGTTGAAGACTGCGGTTTAAAACTTTAAAAATAAATATATCTTAATTAAATGTATCAATTCTACGTTTTCTTTTTACGCTGTAACCCGCACGGCAGCACCCATAGACAGAGGGAATACCTGAGGGAATGCAAAAGAAAAGATAGGTGGTATGGTAGAAGTACCTACATCTAATTATCATTACTATGTAGCTTGCCAGGTTAACGAGATATAAGCTTTGATAATCTTATGAAATAAATAAATATATTGGAATAATAATACTAATTAATTAAGAATTAAGTAAGGCTAATTTGGGTGAAGTCGTGGCTTTACGTTTATACATGAAGAGGGTACCCTCTTTATGTATAAACGTGTACACTTAAAAAGGGAACAAAAACCATGTAGAATTTATTAAAACGTCGACTCAACCAAAACATTAACCTTAACGCAGGTCTTTGAACGATACGATCTGGTTTTCAATTAAAAACAACAGCTGCATTTATATACTGATGTTTCTTTGCGAATTGAATAATATTGCATAATTATTGTTTTTTTTTTTCATTTCTGGAGAATTTTAGCAGCACACTTTTGTTCTTGGTGTAAAGGTAGTAAATGTTCACGACAAGAAAAATGTACAATCACTAATAATAATTTATTAAAACTCTGATAACTATTAATTTAAAGTTGACAGAACTTTCTCCTACTCCTACAATATCTACTTTCTTTTTGCACATAATGCGAATATTCGACATAAAATTATTTGTAGTGGTTTGCTTTAGGTTCACGCTACAGCGTGAATGGAATACAATTCCATACATAGCAGAGTAGGCAGAGGGAACCTAGTGTTAAGACACTCCATTCCTATTAAAACACTTGAAACACAAAATAAGCTTTTTCTTATAAGCAGAGAATTCGTTTAGCAGCATGTAATATGGTTGAAAACCAACACCTTCACCTATTTGAATTTAAAATTGACGTTCAAAAATTGTAATACGTTTACGTTGCAGTCGTAATCGCTAGAAAACGGAAAACCTTCAATATTCATGCAAGTTACAACACGCATAATAATATGCGTATATTTTATAATCTGACTTCTCGATTATACTATTAACATCTTACTTAATCCACAAAGAACCTCTACAGACACGTACGCATTAAATTAACCTTTTTTTTTCACGCTGTATCCCGCATATAGCAGTGTTAAGAAACCTAGTGTTAAGAAACTGCTTTCCATTTTCCCCGAATTCTGAAAGCTTGCGTGTGGAGTGAAATAGAATTTAAGACTTTCCCTTAAACAAAGGACTAATTGACCTAATGGCATCTTAGCGGACCTTTAACTGGCAGGTCACGTTCAAATTGCCGACCACTTCTGACAATATACACTTATGACTGCATCCTCGGCCAATTTACCGGTTGGCAACGTTACTTTGCAACAATGTTATGAACAACTGCGTCATAGTAAAATGTTAGAATCAATATTACAGTGAAAATATTACATAAAAATATTATTACATAAAATACTAGCGGACGCGCGCAGCTTCGCTTGCGTATTTAGGGGTGAATTCTAATAAACCATTAAACATGTGTTCAATGAAATATTTTTAAGAGTCTAATTTTCAAATTTTATAAAAATCGGTGGCGATTTAAAGATTCGATTTTTATAAAAATCGGTGGCGATTTAAAGATTTTTTCATACTAACTTTAATCCCTTATTTGCACACCTAGGGGATAAAATAAAATAAACCACGAAACATGTGTTCAATCAAATAATTTTAAGAGTCTAAATTTCAAATTTAAAAAAAATCAGTGGCGATTTAAAGATTTTTCCATACAAACTTTCAACCCCATATTGGCACTTTTAGGGGGAAAATTCAAAAAAACCGTGAAACACGTATTCAATTAAATATTTTTAAGAGTCTGAATTTACAATTTTATAAAAATCGGCGCCGATTTAATTTTTTTTCCATACAAACTTTCAACCCCTATTTCGCCCCTTTAGGGTTAAAATTTTTCAAAATCCCTTCTTAGTGGATGTCCAGATTACAAAAGTAAACATTTGTCCAAATTTCACGTTTCTACGCACAGCGGTTACGGCTGTGCGTGCGTCTTACCTCAGTCAGTGAGGTAGTCCTTTTATATATATAGATTAATAAAAAATGTAAAAACAGAAAAGAAAACAGATCGGAAAGGCCTGTTTATATTTGTTTTTTTGGGTGGATTTTAAACAAAGTTTCATGAAATATTGAAATCACATACACTACTGATTCATTTATGCCAAAAAAAAAAAAACAAAGACTGTCAACATTTGCGTTTGCAAGTTTTGATACCATCAAATGACATTGAAAGAGCTACGAAGCAGCAGCTAAAAGCCCTTCTGAAAGAAGCTGTCCAGAAACCAAGCCTGAAATTAAAGCTAAGAATAGTATGATATTAGGTACTTTAAAAGAGATACATTTTATTTGGATATGAATTTCAAATGTTATATTCATATTACTTAAAAATCAAATAAAAACAAGAGTAACCCTGAAGAGCCACATTGTGGAAATCCATGTTTAAATTTGGTTATCATGAGGCCATTGTATGAGATCATAATATTCATGTTCTTCAATTACAATATCAAATACAACCACTGCCGAATACAGTTTAAGCAAATAACAAACATTTTTTTCAACTACAAGGAGTTTATCATTGCTATATCTATAGATATAAAATAATCTAGACCAAGATGAGACAATCACCTCGCTCGGCCTGTACGTAGGTAGGTAGGTACTCTGTAATTTGCTGTGTAAATATATTTTTCTTTCGCCAACAATTACAAAGTAATTTCGTTTCTTACTTCACAAGACGACAATATAATGTTACTCATTACGATTTTCCATGAAATGAACGTGTTTTTTTTTGTATATAGGTAGTATTTTTGTTGATTTTTATTTATTTACTTAAAGTTGTTTCAATATTGAAATAAAAATATAAAACATTGTTATAATTACCTTAAAATATTTATTTTCTAAAGTATAGATCCTAAAAAATAAATACTAAAACTTCTTTTATCTCTATATGTCTGTAATGTAAATTCAAACAATATGCATACGACTTACCAGACCTGTATATAGATATGTATGTACCTATAAAAGAAGTCTTTATTTTTGATTGATAAGATAATACACAACATATAAATATACCTAACATATAATATGAAAACGGATATAAATCGGAAACATTCAAGTTATCGCACGATCCATGCATGACGCACATAAAATGATAGGTGATGTACGCATATCTCCAAAATTTTCCCTTCCAATATTCAACGCGATAAATACTGTATTCATAGTGTTTACTGTACCACTTTATGAATATTTGAAAACTCGTAATTTTAGAGCACATATAGTATACATACATATGTGCGTCACATGTGCTACATTTACAATGTTTATAGATTTATTAATAGAATAAAATCTATGAGAAGGAAATAAAAATAATAGTTTAAACTTTAAAAAAATCAATTTTTTGGCCCTGTCATTTTAAATAATGAGAACGTTAATTTTACCTATTAATAATTTAATAATATATAAATGTGGCCTCGTTTGTGTGTTTACATTTAATACGAATACAAAAATGACATTGTTTTTCTAAGAATGTTTATACAACTTAGTTACCTTGCGACAGTATATTAACCTCTGAATCATTCATTATGAACTCATTTCCGATCGAGTCTAATAAGAACACATTAGATCATTTAGCCCAGTATTTATAAACCGTTCCTAACTCTGAGATCAATCTTGAGAGCGACCTTGAGATGCCGTTTTCATTCATAAATTATAATTTATGAAGACATTGCAATTTATGAATGAAAACGGTGATCGTAGACAAAGAGCATGTTTAATCACAATTTCTACATTGTTATACCTACATCCATACCTATATTATAAATTTGAAAGTAACTCTGTCTGTCTGTCTGTCTTTTACGCAATCAGGGCCAGACTGCTAATTTAATTGTGATAAAATACTCATACTTGAGCGTCTCGGGATGAACATAGGATACTTTTTTTTCTCATATTTGTAATATTTTCGATATATACCAATATATTAAAATACTTATTAATTTGACATGCAATTTATTCCGCCATGTTAATAACAACCGCCCTAAGCAACGATTAGCAAAGTTTGTTGTTATAAAACGTCACCCAAAATGAGCTTAACGCATCTCTCTATTGAAAACTGAAAATAATTTCATAAATATGTTTAATAAATATTCGTATAGTTGAAGCGGGCGAAGCCGCGTTCGGGTCCACTAGTATTTCTATAAATATTTATTTTAGATCAATTCGACTTCTATTAACACATTATGCGATATCTAAGGTTCTGTTTATTGACACGTATCTCTCTTTCTAATCCAGTTTTAAATAATATTTTATAACTTAGGATTACATCTCAATGAAAAAAAAACAAATGTATTATTTAATTTATGAATATATCGTGTACTATATAATATATATTTTTTCTTAGTTTAAACTTTAAGACTTGCCTATAATACCCTGACATCACACTTACAAACACAAATCGGTAAATGCTAAAAAAATAAGCAAAAGATTTACTATAATTACCTATACGGACTAAAACTACGAGTATTAAATATACGACGTAAAATGTTTGAGTCTTACAGTTCAAAGCTAAATAAAATTGCGTGACTAATTACATTATAATTTATGATAACTTAAACTTATAATAGTAGTTACATAGTCCAATGTTATTTTATTTGTGAGAATATTTTTTCGTGAGGCGTTCGTGTCCTAGCGGCACAGCGTGACGGTTTTGGATTCGATTTCCGCTCGGGGGAATTAATTATTTTCATTTTCGATAACAAAACATACCGCGGTGTTAATTTCCGCCATTCAACATTCGATATCCCAAAACCGGGCAGAAAGCAGACAACGTAGTGTCTTAACACTAGTTTCCCTCTGCTTACCATGCAATATACTGTACACAACGTGAAGCTAAGAACAAAAATAATATTTTTATATTTACAGAAACTATAGGTTATATTTTACGTTTAGACCACATATCACATCTACATACATATATCATCGAAAACCACATAAAATTGATACAAATATCACTATCATATATCACGTGCTTACAAAGTTATCGTATCGCCACGTTCGCTATGCACTTCTCGTTCCGATAAGCAATTAAGAATTTTGTTTGGAGTTTTATTTACTCTTTTATTTAAGAGGAAATATAAAATGTTAATTACATTTCAATGACGTCAGTGTCCACGTTCATGTTTTTAAAATCTTAAAAATCGAATTATTCTTTATTATTATTATTTGCTGGATTCCCTTTTGAGACACATAGGCACACTAATATCTACAAAGTATAACTACTAACTTATTTTAATAATAAATGAATAAACCATACTATTAATTTCATAGATATTTACTACTAACCTGAGCATGCCTCAACTGGTTGACCAGAGTGGAGCATCTCTCGGGGTCTTTGCGACCGTCAAAACTGTCCAGTTCAGTCGCGATCATGTTTAAGGCGTCGTCAGCGAAGAAGAATTGCGCAAGTAGCGAACGGTCGTCCCTCTGCAACAAAAATATTGATAACTAGAAACAGAAAATCGTAAATACATTTACGTATCACGAAGTACTCATAAATACGTCATAGTTCTCATAAACGCGTCATTATATCAACATGTATTTTTTATAAACATAGACAGATATTTTTAAAAATAGAGAACTAAGATATCCAAAAATTATATTATAAATGCTATTAAGTTAAACTTTCTTAATCTTATTTTTTTTTTTAGGAATTCTCAAACCAAAACACATACGGCGTCGCATAAATATTTACATAATATATACATTCATTGACCATTTAAAAAGTTACTTCCGAAGAAAATATGTAAAAAAAACCACATTTATAATTTGGCGTGCGTAAGAAATCCACGACACGGAAATAAATAAGAAACTCGAATACAAAAAAAAAAGAAACAAAAAAATGTGGAACTTGCGACTAAATATGGACAAAGTAAAAGGCGAAAACGTAAGTACCCGCCTCGTTAACCGGTCAGTTCGTGATTTGTTTAAGTCAGTATTATCAAAGATTGCAATATAGTTTTTTGTGAATAAGTAGAGAACTGCAAACAGCCTTGCACAGTGCTGTCAAAGCGTACCTACTGGCGCCATTCGAATAAGTTCATGGCCTTTAGAACTATCTAATTGAACAAAAATAACATAGAAAAAACCCTTTGTAGATTATCTGTTTTTAGCTTTACGTTTTTTCCTGCGTATCAGTGTAGGCAAAAGATACCTAGTGTTAAGACACTCCGCTCCCCATGCGGTGTCCAATTTTCGAAACTGCGTGTTGAGTGGCGGAACACAGCGATGCGGTTTGTCTCATTACCAGAGCGAAACAAATAAATTAAACAAAATCAACCAAAGATATAATAATTACAACTAATCAACAAAAGCAGAATAATAAATCTTGTTTACTAATAGATATCTGACGACATGATTTCCGTATTAATTTAAATATTATATAACAATGTGTATTGGAACGTATCTCGAGCGAGCTCTTTATTTAACTAAAATATAGGTTTTTTTTTCTGATTTGTTTAAATAACATTGTTTGATTTGGCACTTAAAAAAAGCTATAGTACCTCGTGTTAACGACAAGACATAGTAAATAATCTATATATATAAAAGGACTTGTCCTCACTGACTGAGGTAAGACGCACGCACAGCCGTAACCGCTGTGCGTAGAAACGTGAAATTTGGACAGATGTTTACTTTTGTAATCTGGTCATCCACTAAGAAGGGATTTTGAAAAATTTTAACCCTAAAGGGGTGATATAGGGGTTGAAAGTTTGTATGGAAAAAAAATTAAATCGGCACCGATTTTTATAAGATTTGAAATTTAGATTTGTAAAAGTATTTAATTGAACACGTGTTTCATCGTTTTCTAGAATTCTCTCCCTAAGGGTGCAAATAAGGGGTTGAAAGTTTGTATGGAAAAATCTTTAAAACGCCACGGATTATTATAAAAATTTAAATTTAGACTTTTAAAAATATTTAATTGAACATGTGTTTCATGGTTTTCTAGAATTAACCCCCTAAGAGTGCAAATAAGGGGTTGAAAGTTTTTATGTAAAAATCTTTAAATCGCCACCGATTTTTATAAAATTTGAAATTTAGACTCTTAAAAATATTTCATTGAACACATGTTTCGTGGTTTTTTAGAATTCACCCCTAAATACGCAAGCGAAGCTGCGCGCGTCCGCTAGTCTATACATATATCTGAAATCGTTTTTTATAATTATATATTTTTGAAACAAAGTGGCATAAAACGCTGATATTTAGTATGTCAATTCCTAGGGGAGTGTAGGAGAACATTAATGCCGATATTTATAAACCACTCTTAACTCTGAGATCGACTTTGAGATAACGTTTTCAATCTTAGATTATAATCTAGACTCTTTTCATAGATTTAGAGTTCAGAACTGTTGATAAATACGGGCGGGCCTAAGAGAAGATTCCCGAAATTCCTATGGGAAAAACAGGATTTCACATTTTATAGGTTAGCCTACGGGGTATGCCTCATACTTGTTATAATATCAGCGGAATTGCTTCAGATAAACATTTACGCGTATCGTTGAGGATATCAAGTATGAAGAAGTACGTATTTCTAGATTGTAACTAAATAAAACCGATGACATGTTATGTATATTACTTTTTACGACTACGACTACAGTTTTCTATCAAAATATTTATTTCACAACGTCGACATATGGTAAAAGCCTCGATTTACTGGCAACCAGCCAAGCCATCATATATCTTAATGGTATCGAAAATATTGTCAAGTGGAATAGCGTTGTATTTATACATTATACATACAGTATGCCGCATACACCAGGGTAAGCAGAGGGAACTTAGTGTTATCACACTCCGTTCTCCACTTTCCACCGAATTTGGCTTGGCGCGTTAAGTGGCGGATTTCAAGACCGAGCTTTTGCCTTGTTGCAAGAGCGAAGAACTAAAAATATTAAGAAATAATAATTCATTCACTCGAGTAGGGATAGAACCCACAACCGTCCCTTTACTGTCACTCTCTTGTACTGCGCCAGAAAGGCCTCTACATTATACATAATATATATGTGTATAAACCTATATAAAATATTTATTAATAATAAATATTATTTATTTTTATTGTTAGTAGTAAGTAATAAATCTTTTTTTAATTAACTTTCCTTTCAAAACAGAGAGAACAAAGACCGGTTAAAGAAATCGTAAAAACAGAAATTGAAAGGCTTCGATTGTCGACAACATCGTGACGAGTAACATGAAACTGGTGAAAGTTAATCCAAACTTGTTGAAGAATTATAAATCCTATAATGTGGGTTATACGGATTACTTTGTAAGATTTTGATTTTTTTTTAATTTTACTTAAATGCTGAAAAGAAATGAAAATATGTTATACTGATTAAGTATTAAAATATTGTAAAGATACATTTTCAAAAATATATCACCTAATAAATCACTAATAGACAAACTGTTAATTCACCTTCTTCTTCTTCGCATAATATTGATCAAGTAAATACTGAATAAAAACTGCTTTCGTTATTGATGTAACTAAGTAATAATACTTATTTTTATTATTAACTTCACGCTGTAATTGTGATATAGCAGGGTAGGCAGAGAGAACATAGAGTATTTTGTAAGGAACGACGTGTCTTGATGTACCTACTCAAATGAAAACGCTTTATTCCCCCCATTTTCGTAACTCAACGATGCGCTATTTTATTAAATAAAAATTCCCCCCATGGAACCGAAGCTACAATCGTCGCGTTTTCATTGAACTACTGCGCCACTACAGTCATTCGTTTATTATGACAAAAACACATTCGAAGACACTAAAAACCATATTATTGTGATAACTTTACTAGTTTACAATGTAATGTACGAGTATTGTTACCGTTGACACACATTGGCGTCATAGCAGTAACAATGTTATTGTAGAACTTTTATATGCAACATAGGAGGAAAACTCACGGGGATTTCCTTTCAAACGGTAATAGTTGCGTGTGTGGTACTAGTTGATTCATTTTGACCAAGAAACAAACATACTGAGTATATTAAAAACAGACCTATTATATGGAAAATCTGGATAGTTCCCACGAGGTTGGGATACAATTTTTTTAACGTTCCCTTAAATATTTTTTGAGATTTTTAGCTTCTCTATTAATATCATATTTTTTTATTAATTTAATTTGAAAAATATAAAAAATTACGATCTTAACTTTAAATGTAATCCCTTATATTATATTCCATTCTTTTATAAGGTGTCTCCACACATAAAATAAAATTATCATTCACAATTTAAATATAATATATACACTTCCTAGCCTGACGTTTCAACACCTTACAGTAGTCCATCATTTAAATATATGCTATAAAATTTAGAAGTTAATTATTACATGTTACACTCAATTACAGCATATTCATCAGATATACAACGAACCTACACCTAGAATGAGTCACGGATCAAACTGTGACATTATACCTACGAGAGATAAAAAGGAACTTGCCACAGATAAGAATCGAACATGTAATATTATAATAAATTTACAAAGTGACATTATTTACACGATAAGCTCCACTCTTATCTCTTTTACATAACATGTGATCCTTGACACGAAGACGCCGAGTAATGTTTCTGTTTTCGGTTACAAGGTTCGCAGCTTAGCGAGCTTTGTGACGTCATAATATCTATCGTGTTATTAATTAGCATTTCTTGTGTAGCTTGTGCTTATATGACAAAATATGTAAATTAGTTTATGTGCGTAGAAAATTCGTAAATGCAATAGCATTTTGCAACATTGTAGAGACGTAAAATAGGTAAACTATTGGAGAATCTTAGTCGAAATGGTATCTCCTTTTGTGAAATAACATGATTTCTTTCACCAAAACGTAAGACAAACACTGAAGCCTATAAAACAAAATCTGTATAGAGGATTATATTATAACCTCTAGCTTATCCGTATATTTACCACTAAGTCACCAGGACAAAATTTCAACTTCATTGTCCGTCATAGGAATATATAGGTACTTACAATAAAACCCAAACCGGATAAAATGGAAAGGAAAACAGCATCAAACTATAACAACGCGAAATGATGAATGCACGACGTTCCATTCCTTAATCTCGACGTCGCGGACGTATTCATCATCTCCATCTGACCTGTTGCGCACACAAATGTAAAACAAAACACGCCAGTAATAATACCTTGTGTAAATAATAGGCCAGTCGTAGAGCAGGGGCACGGCGTTGTGGATTCGATTCCCACTCGAGAAAAGGAAATATGTAATATTTTCCTTTCATCGCTTAACGTTGGTGACGAGGGAAGATTAAGCAAATTAAATATATTTATATTATGAAAAATAACAGCGACGGCCTTAACTGCACCAAGCTTTTATAAAAATTGTAGATTTCTTTTGATCTATTTTATAAACCTATAAATAACAGACCTTCATCGTCTTATAAATCCAAGGAAAAATAATAAAGAATCGCTCCAATATTCTATGCCTTTGGTACATACAGTGTGTTAGATGACGAAACGTAAGGTAGGTATATAGTTTTTTTTTAACTTTACCCTGTGGTTTTTTTAAACCGACAGCTATTTTCCAATTACGCTACTTGAAGTGAAGCTTAGGAAAACGTAAATATATGCTTTTTAAAGAAGATTTTTGACAAGTTTGTCGTTTAGAAATAAACAAAGTCAATGGTAACGTTTGTGGTTAGCTGAACTTTTACAATGAAGGCATTATTATTATATTTCTTAATATATATAATATTAGGCGATTTTACTTGTACGGCTACTATCCATACACATAGTTTAACTTATATCCATATGATAACAAAAAAATACTTAGCAGATGAAAAAACTTGAGGCAGACAAAATATTGTTAGGTTTCTTTGCAAAAAGTTCGAGTCTAAAACTCACCTGACTCATTATTTTAAAAATTAAATCTTAATATATCTATCTATACCCAATAATTATTAATAGTCGCGATTTGCCGACTTTTATAAAAACGAATTGTTACCTAAAAATTAAGTTACCTATAGGAATACCTTAGGACACTTGATTATTGTTGAAAATATATTCATAATTTTGCATAAAATTTATTATTTTAAAAAAAATCGGTAATTTAACATAATATTAACGACATGTACCTGTAATATAATTCACGCTCCTACCAGTTTTTACAGGTTAACGTGCGCGTGGCACATTGCAATGTTTCGAGAAATTCGTTCACGCTACGGCTTCTGCGTGCATCGACCCCGCAATTAAGGGCTCCGAGTGGGTTCAAGGTGGATCAAATAACGCATAATATAATAATTCGGGAAACCAATAACTAATTACTGTAAATATATATATAACGCGGTTAAAACAAAATCAAAGCTACAAATATGTACGTACAAAAAAACGGAACCAGTAATAACTTACTGATTCCGTTTTTTAATATTTTTTGCTACAAATTTATATCTCAACTATGTAACTAGGGTTTTTTGTTTTGCAAATCGTATTAGGTAATTCAAAAAAATACAAGGAAAATGGAAAGGATGATTAATCGAGACAGGTCAAACCAGTGTACGTGCGTGCTGTATTATTAATTTGGGAACCCCATGGGAACTAATATCTCAATACTAAAATAAATAAGAAGTTAAGAAGATTCCTAAGGACAATAGCTAAATAATAAGTGGAAAAAATTATTATTGACCAAGCTGATACCATTCTATACAAAAAAAAACAAATATGAAAAATATTAAGGCTACATTAACATTAATACGATTAATATATTAGCTGTATAAATATTGTAAATTGAGGACGTTCACATTAAGTAATTGGGTTCGACTGTACTCACATGTTACACATCGACATGATTGCTTCTAATTGTTCCTAATGCTATTCTTTGTTACTTCATATTTACTGCTTCATTGTGCAGGCATCCCTGGGGCATAAAATTGTTACCTTACGAAATATCATATTACCTATATAGAACTCTAAATGATATTCTATAACAATTTAAATATTTTCTTTATTCTGTACTTGTTTCCAAAGACTTTTTAATGATAATTTTATAATAAACCTACATATTAATTTTTACTGCGAACGTGAGTTTCCTTCACAACTTTTATATACATAAAATAAAAACTAATTTAAATATTGAAAGTTATTTTAATTCTATTCAATGACCCTAGCTGCATATGTAATCTTTATATAATACGTATTATACAATTGTTATATGAATTACTTGAGTTACATAATAATAATAAGTAAATGTGTGTGTGTGTGTTTATATTTTTAAAGGAGTTTTTATATTAATTTATAATTTAAAAATGTATTTCTATAAAATAATAAAAGTACATATATATTACGAAGTTATAGTATATTTTCATAATATAATTCATACCAATCTAAATTAAATATTATAAACGAGATTCGTCATAGTAGAACATTATTCAGTACGAGATGCGACACAGTGGTGTTTTCTAGATGTCGGCCGTGTTCCGCTATTAGAGCAATGGACGGTACCAATAATTGACACACTGACAGTCGTCAGCTACGACCAGTGTTAGAGTGTAATAGATGCTAAAACAGTGGTTGTCAAACAATGGAATTTACAAGTTTGCTTACGTTTAGTATTATATATCATTTGTATATAATAATAATATTTTTAATGATTTAAAAAAAACTTTTTTTAATACTTGTAAGATAGATGTTTTATCAATTCTTGTTACAGGGGTTTTAAATTAAAAAACCGAGAGTTAGAAAGGCAAGAGAAACAGTACTTAACGCGAAAATAATGATCTCAAACAAAAATTATAATTCTTGATTATTATCTAACCTATATTTTGACCAAATTGAAAAAATTGCGTATTTCTTCTTAGTGTAATTATAATATAACAAGATAAATAAACACCCAAAATACTTAAAGCAAACTAAAATACTTATTAAGACTTATTTTTTTACTATAAAAGTCAAAAAATAAACATTTAAAGCACTGATACAAAACGCCAAATACCCTCAAAGCCCCTAAAGTTGCACAAAGGGCTCCCCACCCCTGCCCCGCAACGTGCACGGGCGGGTCACGTGCGACCGGAGCACGCTTCATCACTCGCAATGCATTATAATCGGACAACAATTTACTCGTCGACATTCAAGGCGATGCAGCTATAGCGCTATCTCCGCGGAATAAAGTGCGTAGAATATTTACAACTGAGTGTTGTGTTCGGATTCCTTTGGACATACTATGTGGTTGTAAAATAATATTATGTTTGTTCAGGTAAATATTTAAAATCAATGTTGTAAGTGTTGTATAAAATTATATGTTATTTTTTATAAAATTCCAAGTTTTGTATGCATAGTACAAAAATAAGCAGTTAAAATAATACTTTTAGTATTCCTATAATTTCGTCATAGGATAATATTAACACATATTACTACAAAATCTTATGATATTTAATAAAAATCTCTTTTATCCTCTAACTTATCTTTTATTGTTTGTATCAGAGTATTTACTTTTGATTAAGTATGCATATTAATTTAAGTATTTCCTTCAATAATCATTGTAATCGAATAATTGATAACAATTAGGTATATCAATTTATATTTACTTTTCATTATAATACATACATAGATATAATTAAAAACAGTTGTAAATATAAACGAATAATTAATATGTATAAATGCAACACACTGCACTGTACTGTACGTGAGATATAATAAGAACAAACATATTACAAAGACTATTTTTAAAATTATTATTTATTTTAATTTCATGCAATAACAAGCTCATATAATGACGTGAATAGCCGTATGTCTTCAACAAAGCTTTCAAATTCAAAACGTTAGCAATACTTGTTAAAGTATAACGACGTCGCCATTGAGAACAGTCTTGAAAACGTCCTTGTAGCTTACGAGGACGAACTTGCCAAGTTTGTAGTTTTGTCTCTTTCATATGTAAAATAATATATTACTTGTAAGTCTCTTTAGTTTAATACTACTCTAAAAGAAATCTTAAATTACATTGAACTTATTAATTTATTATTTATAGATTTAAGACACATAGAACTACTGTATAATTTTACTACAACTTATGTTATCTTTCATCAGTGTCATTATAATAGTTTGTTTGTATGTCTGACTGTTTCAAAAACCTTTAAGAATATAAAACATGATAAAACTAGATTTATTTTCTCATTCATTTCTATCAATATTAATCTTCAGTTGTCTATAGAGTGCTATTATAAATACCTATAATTATTAAAGTTTCAGCCCGAATATAAATTTAAAACAATCAAACGGGTAAAACTTAAAAAACAGGCACCAGTACCCGTCAATAATGTTGCATTTACTTACGTCATGGTCAGAATATTTAAATATATCAAAATAAAAATGTACATCGAAAATATATTGTATTCTAATCAGAGTCGCGGCAAGCGTCATACGACGATTTTGGGCTTATGGTAAATGGTAGTCGTTCACCGTATAATTTTATTTTGTTTATCCTACGAACTGGTGGAAAATATCCTTTTCTGATATGAAATAAAACTATTAAAGATAAATGTGCTTATTATAAATTAGGATGGAAATAGAATTAATAAAAGTTAAAAATGAATCAACAGCAGGTTGTAGCCAAATTGCCACTCCAGTAAATGAAATATTTAAATTTTTCATTTCCTCGCTCTGATTATAGTGAAATCATGTGACAAACATATTTATATAAAAAAGAAATAACATGAAGTAACGTATGAAAATGAATGTAAGTGGGCTAGTTTTAGAGAATCAATGAAACTGCTTCATTAAAATTATTGTGTAATCGTTTTCGTCATAAGAAACATCTCTAAGACATTAAGTACGTCTCCTATAAATGGCCAGGATACAAACCTAGATATTTAACGTTGAGTCATCTCGATCTATACGTTCTAAGTAGATTATTTGCGCAGTTGGAAAAACTGTATCAACTAAAGCAATGTTAAAATGATGACATCATCATAATAAAGTATTTAAAAGATTTTCTTCTTTTATTTTTTTTCAACTTCACGCTGTATCCCGCACACATAGAAGGGCAGACAGTGTGAAACTGGGAACCTAATGTTAAGACACTCCGTTCCCATTGAGTCAATGCCGTTCTCCATCTTCTACAATTCTGGAGGCATTGAATGTTGAGTTCCGCCAATTAATGCCGCGTTTTGCCTCGTTATCAGAGCAAGGAAATAAAAATATTAAATGTTTAATTTACTCAAATGGGAATCGAACCCACAACCAGTCGCGTTGCTTGTACCCCTGAGTCACGACTATATTAATATCAAAGTTAAAATCTTCTATTATCTATTATTAAAGTTAAAATCTTATATTATAGGTATATTTTTATTTATATTAATTACTTAATTTGAATATGGTATTATCAACAGACCTGCGTTTTATTTCTTTATCTAGTAAGTCTACCGGCAACCTACTTGAGAGACCTTGTGTTCTATATACGTTATACGTCCGTCCGTCCGTCGTTTACGCGCAACTGAAGTAAACTTCGCTTTACCCATCTAATGTGTAGTAGGTAATGATTATACTATTAGTAAGGCCATAAATACTCTCACAAACAGGCTATTTACTTACTTATAAGAATTGCTTTTCTATGAACATAAATTATTTTTAACAAAAAACAAACCGAGGCGAAATTTATAAACAACTAATATAAACGTTACAAATACATCATTTAGCAACCTATAATCTATGAAGAAAGACGTCACTGAAACATTAATAGTCTATTGTTTTTCTTATTACTTGACTATAAACCTCAAGTTTAGCTGAAACCACGTATACAAGGCCGAGGTCACCAGACACTCGGTAAAGCTTGAAAGGCAACCGTTTCGTAACATGAATGCAGAAGTCTTGAATCTTTGAAAGAACTTTGTTTTTCTTCATACATTTCTTTTGTGTACCCCACATCAAAAAATCAATAAAATTTTACTGTTGTTTACAAAATTAAGACATAAGGAAAAAGGGAAAGTAGGGCAAATAACTAAAAAATACATAATTTTAGATTTAGTTTAATTACCTTTGATAACCCGAGCATATTTTCAATTATACGAAAGTATACAAAGAAACAGTTTAGCGCGTTATCTGTTTGTCGAGGTTACAGAATGTTATCTTATCAGTGGTAAAATAAAATATTACCGTATTCTATATTTATTATGTCTTTCTATTGTTTCAATCTATTTATAAAGAATATATGTACATATACGTATATAGGAAGCAATAAATATAACAAAGAGAATCTTATTATAAACTACTTTTCTTTATTCCTTGGGTATACGTACTTATAGAGACGTATAGATATAGATAATATACTTTCAAATATCCGTCATAGCGCAGAGGCATAAGGGTGCTACTGTAAAGCAACGGTTCTGGGTTCGATCAATCTTTCGAGGAAATAAATTATTTATTAAAATTTTCGTTTCTTCATTTTGGTACCAAACCCGGGGTTGAGTTTCGTCAGTGTTTTACAATTTTCCCTCTGCCTGCCTCTGCTGTGTACGGGATACAGCGTGAAGCTGATTTGATTTGTTTTTTTTCCTTTCAAATATTTGGAAATATTATACAGAATAATAAAGTGAGGCCCTCGTGGCGGGATGGTTGTGGGTTCGATCCCCACTCGAGGAAGTGAAATATTTATTTACGTTTATATTTCCATTTCTTCACTGGTGTCGAGGCAAAGTGCTGCGTTGAGTTCTGCCCCTCAACACGCAATGCCTCCAAAATTCGGCAGAAAGTGGGGAACGGAGTGTCATAACACTCTGCCTACCCTGCCTACCCTGCTATGAGCAGGATACAGCGTGAAGCTTGTTTTTTTTTTAAAAAAGTGAATTAGATAGATTATTTTGTAAATTGTGTGATATATCTAATATAACACAGCAAGTAAGATAGGGCCTACGTGTTGTATTAGCATTATCTCCATTATCACCTAAGATAGAGTATATTGATTATTGTAATCACCAACAATTATACATGTTTACATTAAATAGAGTCATTTAGTTGTTTACTATACTGGATGACTGGATGGAAGTAAAGAATTATTCTCATAACCACTTGCTAGGCAAAAGAGAAATAAAAGTATTTAATGTATTAGTGCAAATGATTTCAGTGGATAAAAAAAACTTTACAAAAATAATAACTTTATAAAAAAAATATCATACAATTACAACAACGTCTAATGGCAATGTAACCAAAATAATGCAATGATTAATTCTCCAAATATTAAACAAACGAAATAAGTAATGTACAGCTCGTAACAACCTCAGGCATAGTCTACTAACAAATGTACGATAAAATATATTAAATTATAGACATAAAATTTTATTATTATAAAAGTTATTTATTCACATTGTTCTATATTAATAATTAATTCCAAAAGAAAATCTTAAATAAAATAAAGAAATACAATAACATAATTCCACACGCACATTAGACTATTAACCTCACCTACCCCGTTAGAATATAAAACGACTGGTTTAAGTGGGATTATATTATATTTGCCGCGGCGATAAGGGTAAAATGGGCTGTATGTATGCATGTGTAATATAAAAGTTTAACAAACCTCATGACATTGCCACCACCAGTTGTAGAGGACAAATATTATAATATACATATATATATAAAAATATATAATATAATATATAATAATATTATAATATATAATACTTAAATAATGCGTTATTATTTTCTGTAACTTGCATATGATAACTGTAATGGATTAGTAAATTTTCTAAATATTAATATTATATTAATATTATTTTAAGAGCAATGGAATGTTTATCAAACCTATTTTAATACATCTACGAGTATATTAATATTGCAAAGCGACAGATCTTGTTTGGTGTATGTAAGCACATATTAACTTAATAAATTGTAGCGTTTATTTAACATACAAACAATAGTATAGCAAATATCTGTCGACATGTTAGGTAAATAATTATTATTTATTTTAATTTTGATTTTATTTTTTAGCCCAAAGAAATCGATTTGTTCAAGGCAGATTAATAATAATCGATTAGAGCGATTCATTATAATTTGATACCGAGTTTTTAATATATTATAATAGAAACAATAACAAAAGTGGGCAGCAGTGGACGACCGATTAAAGTGTAATTATTAGAACAGCACTACATTATCAGACAATCTATGTCTGATAATTGTATTTTTATGCAAATTTTAGCTACTGAGAGGATAAGAACTTTGTATTTTTTTTTATCGTTCACGTCTTAAGATTAATATATGTATTAAAGTTTAAACTATTGAAAGAGTCTGACCTCATTGACAGACGACGAGGACGTAGAACGTCTTGTTTGTTTTAGTTTCACTGTGTATGCCGCACATAGAAGTCAGAGGGAACCTGGGAACTCAGTGTTGAGACATTCTCTATTACCTTTAAATCCTTCCGTTTTCCGCTTTCCGCCGAATCGAGGCTCGAATCGAATTGCTTGTTGAGTGGCGGAACTCTACGCCGCGCTTTGCCTCGCTATGAGAGTGAATAAATGAAAATATTAAATATTTAATTATCCCTTGCTGTGATAGTTGATATGTCGTACTCGTAAATGGGCGTAAAGGGGACAACGGAGTGTTGTAACACTACTACTATATTTATTAGAATAACTATGTTTACTCTATCTCGCATAAGAACTATCAATTATGGCAACAATATTCCTTACCTTTCCAATATTACTGATAAATCACGATTCAATAAAAGAGTCACGTAAGTTGTGTACGTGTTAGTGATAGTCATTTTATTCTTAGCATTTAGTACAAGATTTGGGGAATTTAAAAAACAAAAACAGCAGTATAAATATTTTTATTTTTTTTAATTTTAAGGCCGTCGTGGCCCAGTGCCGCAAGGGTGTTACTGTTACGCGACAGTCGTGGGTTCGATTCTCATTCAAGAGAATTAATTATGAACAGAATTAATAATTACTTATTAGTATTTTCCTTGCTTCGCTCTGGCACCGAGGCAAACAGCCGGCGTTGAATTTTGCCACTCAACACGCCACTCGAAAAATTGGGCGAAACGTGCTATGGCCCCTGCTGAGTGCGGGATACAACGTGAAGCTGTTTTTTTTTATATCATCAATTTTATTACAATTTTTACATATACCTAATGTAATTTTTATATACGGTGATTTCACAACAAAGGAAAATAAAAGTAGCATATAAAAAACATTAGGTAGCTAGTACTTCTGTAAAGATATTCAGAAAACGCGGCGATCGCGTGTTTGCGTATAATTTTAGAAATATGACCACTCAAATATCGAGACTGTTTAATGCTTAAGTTAACCCTCTTCACGCTTTGACATTAAAAACAAAACGCTTACTTGCTACAGATAAAGTATGTACGTTTTACAGATAAGCGGAATTTACATTGTGTTATCATAAATTGATATAATGAAAAAATATATATTTTATTAATATATTTTTATAGGCAGGGGGAACCTTTTGGAGACGTTGAATAGCAAAACTTAATGTGTCTTGTTTGTTACCAGAGTGTCAAAAGGAGAATATAAACTAAAACATTCCTCCTAGAGGGAATCGCAACCTGGTGTCGCCTTCACAGTCACAGGTTTAAAAAATATATTTAAAATAAATTCACAAAAAAAAGCCTAAAAAGTTATAATGAATGGCAATATTCGCAAAACATTTGGCAGTACGACCGAGTTTCACTTGCTATTAGGAAAGCGGTAAAAAAAGTGAAAGTGGGCAAGCGAGATGCAAACAATCTCCGACATCTGCTAAACAAGGACAGCCTGACCTCACCTGGTGACGTCAGATATGGCTATATTTATATAAACATATCATATTATAATAATTAAATCTTTATACAATTTTGAGAGTAAAAAGTTTGTATTAATAAATGTAGTATAGTGTAATGTAATAGATTCAAATTTCGTATTTTCAAATTAAAAAGAATATTTTATTTTTTCCAGAGTACTAAATCCTTCCAATAAACAAGGAATATGAAAATGAAATAACTACTAACTTAAACTCATATTGGCTTTGCCAGATTTTATATAGGTGAAAAGCAAGATTTTTAAACATTTTATGTAACAGAGCAGAAATGTTTTGTCAAAAGCGGAACTAAAAATTAAGATGATGAAGATATACTTTCAAATTCACACTTTGAGCAGGAGCAGGTTAAGCAAGAGTTAACTTATGGTACCACAACTTAACGGTCCCACACTTCCTATCCATATTTTGCTTGCTGTTCAGCAGATTGAGGAAATTAAATAATGCCAATGTGGCCTCATATTTGTCTGATAAGTACAATGACTTTATCCTACAGTTTACAAAGTAATATAATACCTGATAAGACTTTATGTTAATAATAATTATAGGTACCTATTATGTACAATTTATAGCAATTCATATTACAACTAAGCTCTGTGAAATACTGTTTAACCTGGCCTCTTACTTTCTGCAGCATCATTACAAAGTGCAGTACATTAAAGATCCTTCAGACATAACTTATTATTAAAATATTTGTTTTCTTTAAAATTATGAGACATTGAGAGAAAATCTATTTATTCGTCTTTATTCTTTACGTTAACTACTGGACGGATTCAAATTAAACTTTTTTTTTGTTATATAGCAATAAGTCTAGGCAACATATAGGCTACAGTTTATTTTGAAAATCTCGATACCTGATGTGGAATCTTAACAGCCTGTTTAAACTATAAGAGAAATAAATATACTGCCTAGGGGAAAATTGAACACCATGACAAACAATTTCCATCAACATAACTGTCATATATGAAGTAATAAATTGTCAAAGATTGTTATGTAGATTAAAATTTAGAAGGCACTTATTTGCTTTGTTAAATAATAAAGTGAATTCATGTGGTAAGCTGGATTTATGTATGACAAGTTTAGTACATGTTAGGCTACGTAGCTGATACAGTTATTGTGAACTCTGTGTTTTATTTACGTTACCTATACAATAATAGAAAATATTATAGGTCTAAATATATATATAGGTCTGGAGCAGCTGATATGGAACTCCAACAGCCCAGCTAAACCTTAAGAGATATGAATATAATGGCTTAGGAATAGTTGTTCTGCATGGTCAATATTGAATGAAATGAGGTTATTATGACCTAATATTTTAAAATAAGATAAGCTAGTACCTACACGCGATATCCATGAATAACCATGTAGTTCAAGCGAGCGCTTTAAAAATTAAAGTTATTGTAGACAAGGAGCTTATACAAGCAGATGTTTTTAATGTTTTTAAATACAAAATAATTATCCTTGATCTTTATCTGATGATAAATAGAATTGTGACACAGATATAAAAGGTTATAGAAACCAGCTTTGTTAGTATTAATGACATTTTTATAGCTTCATGATGTACCCCTCATGAGACAAGGTAAGCAGAGTAGGGAAGCCTAATAATCATAGATTTTTGATGAATATTGATGTTAGAAGATATATATTTTTTTTACTTTGGATATTTATGAAACATCAATATCAATATTGGGCAGTCCTAAAGCAATGGAATGAAAATGGTGAGGCCCTCCACTCCTCATATTCCCCATGGCAGAACTAAATGCTGCACTTTGTTTTGTTACCAAGTGAGAAAGTAAAAATTATACAACCATCGTATTTACAGTCAGACACTGCATCACAATGGCCTAAGTAAAAAAAAAACATATACAATACAAAAATTAAAATAACAAATAATTAACTGAATATTTCTCATAAATTATAATTCACCACAATGTTTTTCTTCTCAAAGAAGTAAAACAATGGACAGAATAAAATTTACATTTTTTTAAGAACGAGAACGTAAATACCTAATAATAGACCCTATTTGCATATCAAAATAATAACATGTCAAAGATTTAAGCAAAAACAATCGTGTTAATGCCTTCAAAGATACAAATGATTTGTTTAACTAGCTGTGAACATTAAAGTACAAACATATTCAATGTTCTCCAAACACACTTTAGTAAAGTTGGGAAATATTTATGTAGAGCGCCTAACGACAGAATTAATTTGTATAAAATGTTTATATTTATGTACTTTTGTTAATGACGTAAGAAAGTCCGTTGGAAAAACCAAAACCGTTCATCGTATTAAATATAAACGATAGTAAAACGATTTCATTGGAACATACTAGTAGGTAGAAGGAAAACAGTAACAATTTGTGTGCATGCAACAAAGACTTTCAACTGTAAGATCATCAACGTAACCAGCTGCACAGTTATTTCGAGGTAACATCACGGACAATTCTCCAATATCTTTATAAAGGTCACATAATAAAAGAAACGGATCAAAGAACACAACAACTGGAGCAATTGTTTTGACGTACGTACCTTTGGTTTGTAGAACCATTTTCTGAGAGACTCCATTGGACCACTTTTGTATAACAGCCTCATATGAACAGATCACAGCACGGTCACACACATTATAAAACAAATGTAGCACCGAAAATCACCACGCAGACGCAAATTGAAACAGTATTTTGCAAATATTTACGTCAAAAAAACACAAAAAGCGGACATGTTTCACAAATCGCGTTCACGTTTGAGAATGATGAACGGAATGATCGAGCAATTCATACTACGCACGTCACGCAACTTTTCCATTCATACGTAAAGTGAACGCCGACCTGTGTGTTCGGATACTCGTTACAATTAAAGAATGAACATTTTTTGCTAAAAACTTATTGAATACATGATATTTTTAATAGTATGTACAATGTAATAATTACTTATATTTTAAAACATTATATAAAATATATGTTTTTATATTCATGTTTAAAATAATAAGTAAGTAATACAACTATCAATACTAGATTTAATTATTTTCAATGCAAAAATAAAACGTCAAGAGGCACAGATAAAAAATTTATTCTAAGCTTTCTCGGCAGAATTTAAATATTTTATGAACTTTTGTTTTAGGCGGTAAGATGATTTATTGAAATAAAAAATACATATTTTTATTTAGTAACAATTTTCAATTAAATTAGGAATAACTTCACGCTGTATCACGAACACAGCAGGGTAGGTAGAGGGACCTAGACACTGCGTTCCTCACTTTCTGCCGAATTCTGGAGGCATTGCGTGTTCAGTGGGCTCAACGCCACGCTTTGCAGAATTAATTATGAATTTTTTTGTTCAGCTCAGGGTGTGAAGATGAAAAAGTGCTAGGTCAAGGTGGAAAGTGTACTAGTGTAGTAACACTCCATAACCCGCCATAATAAAAGAAGTGAACTGAATACTTCGTTCCTCTCACTCTCTACCATTAAATTCCGCTCGAGTGCGAGACAAAGTGTAATGAATAGCGGGTTCCGTTTTTCTTATAGCGGGAAATTGAAAACTATTCATCACCCCAACAGAAATCGAACTAACAATAAAAAAAACAAAACAAAATCTACTTATTTTAATTTATTTTGGAAGACTTACACTTGAGGCTTATAATTGAGATAAAATACAAGCTAGGTACTATCTGTAGTGAAAGGCTTTTAGATCAAAGGATATTTCAGCCAAATGGCGCAGATATCGTAGCGAATATTGTTTGTTTGGATTACATTACATAAAAACCATTGAAATAACGAGGACCTTACCCGACGGTGTTTTGTTACAACTTCCTTAGAATAATAAATGTGTCAAATACTTATGGTTGTTATATTTATATTATAGTTTTTAAATATTTTCTTTTTTTATTATTTTAATTACATTTTGCCTAAATATGCATATGCCTATGCCTATGAGATATATTTATGTAGTAATAGTATAGTGGTATAGTGTAGGACAGCTTCTGAAACGCGACTATACGAAAGTTCAATTCTCACTCGGGGGAATAAATTGTTATCTTCATTTTCATTGCTCTATTAAGTAATAATACAAATTTCCGCCACTTAACATGTAATGTCTCGAACATTCCTCGAACGTGCCTTACGCTATGATTCTTATTTATGCGAGATCGTGATTATTATTTATTATGGTTTTCATTTCTTTGCACTAGTATATAATATAATAAGACACAAAAAGTGCGGCGTTGAGTTTCGCGACTTAACAAGAAACGGAGCGGCTTATAAAATAGTTAATTACAGATATCGATTTACTTCGAGCAGACTTAAAAAGTTTTTAAAAACCGATTAAAGTTCTTTGTGTCAAAGGGCTTGAAAAATATAACAATAACAATGTGGCGCCGCGAGTTAATTCGGTAAGAGTATTCAGGCGTTCATTGTAATTAAGAGAAACTTTGAAAAATATTTTAAAAATGGTTTCTTTATAAATATGAAATAAAAAATATATTATATTTTGTCTGGTACATACATTTGTATGGATTTTTAAAAATACATATGGCTCGGGGGCACAAGGGTGTGACTACAGTCACAACGCGATGATTGTTGGTTCGATGCCTATTCGAGGGGACAGCAACTTGACCTTATGTTCCCTCTGTCCACCCTGCTGCAGCGGGATATTCGGTGAAGCTGATTTATTTATTTATTTTTTAAATGTTTTAAAGTTTCAGTACCATCGAACTCTAGGAATAAATATTGTCATAATTATCTAATTAATCTAATAACAAGATTCTATCATCAATGGCTAATTATACAATGTAATAATTAAAAGCCCCTTTCACTCTCTCTCTCATTATCCAATGATTATAGAGTCACAACAGAGATGTATAATCATAACGTAAGATTCTGATTGATAAAGTGACATTATTTTCGTTATAATATTTTTAATGTTTATTTATTTACTTACTAGTGAGGCGCTTGCGGCTTCGCCTGTTGTACTGATTATTTTCTAGCAATATTTTCACATGCAATAAGTAATAATTTTATTTCAGAACCGATTTAAATAAAATTAGCATTAAATGTTAAGGGGAGTTTAACAAAATACAATAGTGAAAACAGTTTTTTATATCGATTTAGCCGTTTCTGAGATGAGTGTGCACAAACGCACAGACAAGCAATTAAAAGATTATAGTTGTGTTAGGATTGGTACATGCACTCAAAAATTAATTTTGTCACAAATTTTCCATGTATGAGTCATTCATGGCGTGTGACTAAGTGGCGTAACTTAACGCCGTGGAGTGTTTTCTTACCAGAGTGAGGAAATATTTAATTCCTCCGCGTAGAAACCGAATCTATAACTATCACATTCAAGGTTGAATTAAACTTGCAATGTAAAAAATAGAAAGCAAATGGAAAAGTGAGTGTCTTGACACTAGCTTTTTTCCTCGTCTCCGTAAATGCGGAAAATGGGTACAGATAAAGAACTAATGACCAAGTAAAACTTTTATTTAACACACACAGCCGTAGTTTTTTATTTGACACGAGGAGTTTTAAGTGTACCTATAGAGAGAAAAATATTGCCTCCTCTAAATCGTTTCGTTTTCTTTTAAATAAATAATTTACTTTCAATGTTAATATTTTTAAATATTTATTATCTCTGCAGTTCTCTCTTTCTGTAGATCTATTGCCACTTTTTTATTAAAGAAAATAAAAAACGGGAAATAATATTTCGACCTTCGACCTTTTCGACCTTCTCCCCTTTAAACAAAACTTATAGAACGTATGTTCTAACCAAAGATACACTTTTATTTTATTTTTAAAAATATTATTAATGTTTAATATCATTTTATTATGCTCATAAAGAAACGCACATTTCGTTCCGTTGTTAACTATATATGAGAAATATATATTTAATTTTACTTTTAATACCCTAATATAATATATCTCACTGTAATGACTTTTATATCTACTTATATCTATGGATATAAGAGATATAGAACAAATTTCAACAACGCTAATGACATCCGCTGGATTTCCAAGTTTAATATAATATGTTGTTGATATCTATAGGCATAGCACTATATGTAAAGGGAACCCAATGTTCGAGGTATTGCGTGTTGAGTGGTGAAACTCAACATCGCGGTGTTAATAAAAAGTAAAGTAAGTATAAATTAAAAATATATATGTTATTTTAAGAGCCAAATAAATTATTTTCCAAGAACTGTGAAAAATTAGATTAAAAAAAATTTGAATTATTCATTAACTTTGTTTTTATTTATTAATTTGTCCCGCTAATAAATCACACAGTTATGCCAAGAAATACTCTCTCAAAAAGAATATTAAATCCTATCGCTCCATTTGGACGTAGTTAGTTGGCCCTATCAAACTAAAGTTTGGACATTCCCAATTTGTTTAAACATAACATATAAAATTTAAAGCTAATTAGAAATTCAGGAAGAACTAAATTTCATCGAATTGTAACAGAATTCTGCATAAATATGTTAATATTCTCGAATGAAACTAAAAAGTGAGTTAGTTGTATGCTTCACTTTTTAGTATAAATTATTAGTACTGTATATGTACTAATATGGAGGAGGGGCGCCACTGAGCCACGGTTAGCATCGTTCTCTGTATTATTTTACGTTTTAAAAATTAAATAAGAGTTCACAGTCAGTGAAAAGAAGACAACTGTTGGAAGATACCAAGATACACGACATATGTTGTGGATACGGACAAATAATCAGTGAAAGACGTTTTATTGTGAAAACAAAAAACAGACCGTTAGTGTGATTTCTTTTATGGCATTTTCAAAAAATACGACGTCTAAAGTGACCAAACTCGTGAAACTGCGACTAGTGCAAACTAATTATAGATTTTGTGGGTGAAAAAAGGAAAAACATAAATATATAAAGAAATTTTGGTAAAAATTGCAAAATAAGCAACTCATTTACATAACTAACGCCATCTCTTGGAAGCAACAAAAAACAAGTTTACGACTCAATGATTAAGTTTGTTATTGGATTACCAGTTTGAAATCGAGCCACAAGAGGTCGCTACTAGACAGAAGACGACACATTAATACATTATATGATATTTTATTACTCTCAATTCTCAAATTAAGAAAAAAATAAACATGGAAGAAGTCTTAAGTGCTTTACGGAAAATTCAGAATGAACTAGACGAACAGAAAACAATGATTTTAAAAAACGGAGAAAAAGTAACAGAGCAAATTACACAAAATATTGATAGCATACTAGACGAGAAATTTAAATGTTGGGAAGAAAAATACGAGAACCTCAAAGCTAAGCTGGATAGTCAAGAAAAGAGGTTATATTTCTTGGAAAAACAATGTAGACAGAGAAATATAATTTTATTCGGTCTGGAAGAAACTGAATCATCATACTCAAACTTGGAAAACATCTTAACTAGTTTTATTAATAAGTACTTAAACGTAAAAGTTGATCAGAGGGACATACAGGAAGCTAGAAGGATAGGTAAAAAAGGAGATAGACCTAGACCAATAAAAATCACACTTTTAACACTTGGGATTAAAAATAAATATACTAAAACAGAAAAAAGAACTTAAAAATACTACATACTATATAAAAGAAGATTACCCAGAGCATATCTTAAAGAAACGGAAAGAATTACAAGAGCAAGTGAAGATTGAAAAAGAAAAAGGAAACTCGGCGATCATTGTCTACGATAAGTTAAAGATTCTTAACAGAAACCCGAATTCCCAAACCAAAAACCAAAAGAATGCTTTCCAGTTCACCAGAAAGTGGCCAAAACAATGAACCAAATACACAGTTAAATAAAAAGAAGACTAGAAGTAACTTAAACAGATCGTCCAGCCTTTCTGAGGGGCCATTAAAACAGGGTCTATTGAACTTCCTTAGTGGAAAAAACGCAAACTACTCCTCAAAGAAGCTTGAAAAAACAAACAACGTCTTGTAGGCATTAACACTCCCCTCCCACATAGAAAAAACAGGAAAAAAAAAACACAAAAAAATACCAATTAACAAATTAATTCTTCCAATCCGGCCGGTCACCGTGGAAGATTAAGACCAAAACCCTCCAAAGTTATTAAAAATAAAACCTAACAAAGTAAATCCTAATAACAAGTATAAATAAGAAAGAACTGGACACAAAAAGTCAGTCAACGGAAAACTGGACATCTTTGGAGGAGGCCTTCACCTGTACAGGGGTTCTTGCATATTACAAAAATCAAATCATATATACATACAAAATAAATATA